>JANAVB010027486.1:0-123843 GCA_029216955.1 Iris pallida | reverse complement strand
ATGACCTTATGAACAAGGTTTTCCATGAATACTTAGATCAATTTGTTGTTGTCTTCATCGATGATATTCTGATCTATTCGAAGACTAAAGAGGAGCATGAGGAGCACCTCAGGAAAGTTCTGGGAACTTTGAGGAAAAAGAAGTTTATGGTAAGCTATCCAAATGTGAATTCTTTCTAGACAAGGTAGATTTTCTTGGCCATGTTGTCACAGGAGAAGGAATTTCGGTGGATCCTAAGAAGATAGCTGCTGTGGAGAAGTGGTCTACCCAAGCTCAGTTGCTGAGATCAGAAGTTTCTTGGGCTTGGCTGGCTACTACCGGAAGTTTGTGAAGGATTTTGCCAGAATTGCTGAACCGATGACGAAGCTTACTCGGAAGAATGAAGAGTTCATTTGGACGGAAGATTGCCAGGCTGCATTCGAGGAGCTGAAGAAGAGTCTGACCACTGCACCAATCCTTGCGCTACCCGCAGGAACTGGTGGTTTCTCAATCTACAGTGATGCCTCTGGAAAAGGACTGGGTTGCGTTCTTCAACAAAATGGGAAAGTGATTGCTTACGCATCTAGGCAATTACGGAACTATGAGAAGAACTATCCCATACATGACCTAGAGCTTGCTGCAGTCATCTTTGCATTGAAGCTATGGAAGCATTATCTCTATGGAGAGAGAGTGGAAATATATACAGACCACAAAAGTCTGAAATATGTTTTCACTCAGAAAGAGCTGAACATGAGGCAAAGAAGGTGGCTGGAACTGATGAAAGATTTTGACATCGACCTGCAGTACCATCCTGGTAAGGCTAATGTGGTTGCAGATGCACTTAGTCGATACCCAGTGGCGATGTTTGACCAAGGAGCGGCACTTGTTGGAGGACATAGAGAAGCTTGGTCTGGAGATTGTACTGCCTGAGGAGAAGATGAAGGAACTGGGGCGAGAAGCTGATGTACCTGGAGCTAACTCAACCATGATGCAGTTGCAATTGCGTTCAAGTCTGATGGACAAAATCAAGGAGACACAATTTTAATACGAGACGCTTTGCAAACTCAGAGATGAAGTGCTGGCAGGAACACTTGAAGGTTTCTCTATCGCCAGTGACGGAGCAATGAAGAATAGTACGAGGCTGTGTGTACCATCTGGCGAATTGAAGAATGAGCTGATACAAGAAGCACACCAGTCACAGTATTCCATACATCCTGGAGCTAATAAGATGTATCGGGATATACGTACCATTGTTTGGTGGTATGGAATGAAGAAGGATGTATCCAGATTTGTGGCTAGATGCTTGATTTGCCAACAAGTGAAGGCTAGCAGACAGAGACCCGCAGGACTTCTACAGCCGCTGGACATTCCGGAGTGGAGTAGGAGCATATAACAATGGACTTTGTGTCAGGACTGCCTCGATCCCAAGGAGGGAAGGACGCTATTTGGGTTATTGTGGATCGACTGACTAAGTCGGCACACTTTATTCCCTTCAAGGTTGGTTTATCCACCGAGAAGTTGGCGGCACTGTACATACGGCACATCTACCGGATTCATGGAGTACCGGTAAGTATTGTATCTGATCGAGATACTAGATTTACCTCATATTTTTGGAAGAGTTTGCATGACAGCTTGGGAACAAAACTGAAGTTCAGCACAGCCTATCATCCCCAAACTGACGGACAATATGAGAGGACCATCCAGACGCTACAAGATATGCTGAGATCTTGCGTCTTGGAATTTGGAGAGTCTTGTGAGGATCACTTACATTTAGTGGAATTCTTCTACAACAACAGTTACCAAACTAGCATTGGTATGACACCATTTGAAGCACTCTATGGACGTCGTTGCCGTACTCCACTTGCATGGGACGACGTAGGAGAAAGAGTACTACTGGGGCCAGAGATGGTGACTGATGCAGCAGAGAAGGTGAAGATGATCAGAGACAAGCTCAGGATCGCCCAAGACAGGCAGAAGCATTGGGCTGATAGCAGTCGTCGACCACTGGAGTTTGAAGAAGGAGATAGTGTCTTTGTGAAGATTTCTCCTACCAGAGGAACTATCCGATTTGGCAGAGCTGGGAAGCTGAGTCCCAGATATATCGGACCATTTCAAGTATTGAGCCGAATTGGTGAAGTGGCGTATCGGTTAGCTCTACCAGCTAATCTTGAGGGCGTGCACAACGTCTTCCACGTTTCACAGTTCAGACGCTACATCTCGGATCTGAGTCACATCTTGGACCACTCGGAGCTGGAGATTGGACCAAGTCTTACAGTACCAGAGAAGCCGGTGGCAATTTTGGACAGAGGCGAGAAGAGGACCAGGACTTCAGTGACTCCCATAGTCAGAGTTATGTGGAGGCACGATTCCCCAGGTGAGTCTACCTGGGAGCGAGAAGATGAGATGCAGGAGCAGTACCCCTATTTGTTTGAGACCTGAGGTAATTCCTTATCCTTTAAATTTCGAGAACGAAATTTTCTTAAGGAGGGAAGGTTGTGAAACCCGTAAATTATCGATTTCTTTTTAATTATTAAATTGTGTTTGCTAATTTAATTTTTTAAATTATTATTAGTTAAAAAGAAAATTATTAATTAAATAAATGAATTTGGATTTTTGATTGCCTGGCCCAGTCCCGAACCCAAATTCTGAGCCCGATTATATTTTAGAATAAAAAAAAATTAGTTACAATTTTTTCTAAAGAAAATAACATTTAAATCTTTAACTTAATATTTTTTCTTAAGTCCATTTTCATTTTAGCCCATAAATACAAACCCATTAAAGACCAAAACCATTTTTCCTTTCTCATTTCAATCCCTCTGTTAAAATTTTATTTTTGGAAGAGAAGGGGCTACGGTTTCCTCGATGACCCGTGCTCTCCCAAACCGCCGCCGCCGACGCCATCACTCCGGCGACCGTCGGCCTCCCGAACGGTCGCCCCTCCTCTTCTGGAAACCCCCAAGCCCCATAATCTATATAAATCCCCCTCTTCACCCAACCTCTCTCCACACTCCAATTTCTCCTCCACCCAAACCCTTCTTTTCCCGACCTAGCCCTAGTCGGAGCTCCGGCCAAGACCGGCGATCGAGCTCCATCACCGGAGTCGAGCCCCGCCTCCAGCACCCTCCGCCCAAGTCCTGGACGAACCCCTTCTAGCCCAACGCCTCACTTTCCGCGCCCGATCCGCGTCCTCCGGCGAGATCCAGACCCGACAGTACCCTCCGCCCGAGTACGGCGCACCCCTCTCGACTGAACCCTAACCGGTGCCCCTGTTTTCGCAGCGACCGCTGCTGTTCTCGGCCAGCATGCCCCGACCCAGATCTGTGTTTTGCTACTTTTTTTGCTGTCCGCAAGTGCTGGACACGTTCCGAGTCTGAGGCTACACTTCAGATTCCGTCATATTTGGGTAAATTCTGTTAATCAGGGTAATTCGTCCCTCCCGTGCGTCGATGATGATACGGTCCTCGATTCCTCTATGGAAATCGGTTCGATTTATTTCAGTTATGGTTTCGGACATTTTCCGAAATCCACTTTGGGTCGTTTTGTAGCTATGGCTTTGTTATTGTGGTTTCTCGAAATTTTCGAGTTAAGTTCGGATCTCTCGAACTCTATTAGTTTGGTCTTGTGACCATGCTAATACTAGCTTGGGATGAAAATATTTGTTCTGTGGATTTTTAGCCATAGCTAATTATAAGTTCTATGGCTATATATATTGGTGCTGTGGTTTTGATTTCGGCTTTTGGTTTTACTATTCATTTGGGGTTTGGATATTAACTTTTGATAGGATATTTGTTGTTCCCTGGTTTGGGACAGTTATTGTGTTGTTGGCACAATTCCCAGTATTGGGTTGTCCCAAATACAGAGGGAATGCTGCCCGAATTTTTATAAAATATTTAAAAGGATTTTTCTATAAAATTCTTAAATTCTAAAACTGGCTTTTGGTTGATTTGAATTCCGATTACTTTCCCGAGCGACGAACTTATTGTTCAGTGGGCTTTTTAGCGAAATGCAAACGAAACCGGCATTGTTCCGGACGTTGAGGCATTAGCCATTTGAAGAATGGACCAAGTCTGAGACTCTTATTTTATTTATTAATTTTGTTTTAGTGCAGGAAATTATTTAGAGCTGACTAACATTTTCTCTTATTTCAATTTATGTAAAATGGTCTGTATAGGGCATAAGCCCAGTTTTATTATTTTGTGGCTTTGTAATAAGTTAGTGTAGTTTTTATTATTTTTCTGATCTGTGGTTGGCGAAAATACGTAAAATAGTAAAATAATTATTTTATAGAAAATTAATATTATTTTCTCGCATTAAATAAATTAGGAAAGGTTACAAGTTATTATTTAAACAAATTTCACGTTTTTTTCCTCATTTAAAGAAAATATTTTTTTAAATATAATATAATGAAAGACAAAGTTTTATTAAATAAATTAGAAAGATACAATTTTTTCCAATACAAAGTTAAATTGACTTTTCTTCTTAAATTAGAAACTCACCTCGATAAACGTTCTAAAATAGAGTTGTAAATAACCTAAAATTTGATTAGGTCAAATACTAGAGATTGTAACTAGCACACCTAGATATGGAATGAATATTGGTGCTAAGTCAGGAATTCTCAATTGTAGGGTTTTGAGGACTGTACTAGCATCACCCCGGAGTCAACAAATCAAATCCAGTCAAATCAAAGGCAAGTACAATTTTGTGGTAGATTACAATTAGTTAATAATTGTTTTAATACAATTTTAAATCACGATACAACACGGAACTCTCCTGAGAGTAATGACTGTAACTACTGTAACTATTGGAAATTGGGGAAGTAGTAGTGGATATGACCACATCCAATTAGTATAACTGAATGTATTAGCTTACCCCTCAAACACACGGGAATAAGCCATACCATATCACTAGGATATTACTGTAACAAACCCAAACCGGTTATATTCATTGCCTATTTCTTAGCACACTGTTTTAACTGCTGGAAAATCATTTACTTCAAATTATTTAAAAGTACATATTTCATTATTAATTTCAATTGTTAAAATATCATAAATTTGTACTTTGCTCCCTCCTGACTGGAGACTATATTTTAGGTCCTGTTGAGGATGCAGAGCTACTGATTAGTAGCTACTATGACCCTGAGCTATACCCTGCTGTGCTTCCTGAGGATGGCTTACTTGATGAGGATGTTGCTTTTCTTTAGATGTTATTCAGTTTGATAGTCTTGTTTAAAACATATTAATTCAGTTGGTGGTTTATGTTTGTACTTTGTACTGGACAAGTTTTAAGTTTTAATTTATCGAATAATAAAAGTTGTGGCAAATTAGATTGAGTTGTTGATTACCTGCATATGGAGATACAGCTTACTGCCGCCGCCTCAACAGCGGTGCAGGCTGGGCATGATCTGATTCGACCCAAGTAATTGGGACCGGGTCGTGACATGAACCTCTGCAGAGCTTGGATACTGCAGTCCACAAAAGATATGCCTTTTTCTTTGGAGATGCAATCAAGAAGACTTCCCAACCTAAGGCAAGAAAAGAGACGAGATATTTCTTAAAGGGAAATAATGCCATTCATCTAACAGAAATATCCAGATCCATGGCATTATCTCAATATGCTTTTGCTAGTTATCCTAGGAGGATGTCATGGGATCTGACTCCTCTCCATCAAGCAAGAGTCGGCCGAATCTTTTATAAAGTGGGTCCACAGAACAGAGACCTTTTTTTATAGTACTTCTGAGAAATATAGCACACTTGAGAGGTTTAAGACCGAGCTATATTCCTCCCGAGGACTCTTCGCTGCTCCTTCCTGTCAGAGTACCCAATTTTGCAAATACATTTGCTAAAGCCGAAGGAAGATATCCAGACCGTGCTATGCGAATGACAGGCCTGGTAAACCCTGGAATGAAACGTTGGAGTAGCTTGTCCATATGGATTTTGGAGGAATTCAAAGACAGGCTCATTGATCTGGGCCTCTACAATCCCATCTGCACTACAGTATATGGCATTCATCCAAATCCTCACATGTTCTTGGCTTTGGTAGAAAGATTTAACAAAAGCACTGGGACTTTCATGACACCTCATAGAGAAATGGGGTTTGCTCTTAACGAGATGGAATATATCTCTCATCTGCCGATGGGTGACAACCCATATGAAGAATATGTACCCACAAATGATGAATTAGATGCTCTAGCAAAGGAGAATTCCCAGATGATCACAGTTTTTGAAGTGCTGCTATGCCACTATAAAATCTGCTCACTCTACTACGAAAGTGCTTCTGCGGGTACTTGCTATATCACAAAATAGATGCCATATCTGTTTCTGGGTCATGTGTGGGAGGACAAACCACTGGACAGTCAAGCCTGTACGCCTCGTTTTTTTGAACCCTTTGATAGAAGTGATATACAATTATTGATGGAGAAGCATAATCATGGGGATGTCACTCTGACTGAAGATTCAGGTTAGTTCAAGGCGGCGACGTTCTTCAAAGTTATCTTCGACAAGGTTACAGACCTATGTCTCCAGAAGCCCATTGGCGGGCTTTTTATCTTTATGGCTCTGACGCTTTATAGTTCCAGGGGCTAGTGCAGTTGACAGGTTTCATCGATGTCATGTTCGCTGCGACACGTCTTGTATTTGGATACAAGATGGATCTACTTTCAGCCATGACATGTCGCCTGAAAGTAGGATTGCGTTCTTTTGTGGACACTATGCTGAAAGAAAATAATAACTGGTCGGATTTTCCTCGTACAGAAATGCCATTCACTTATTTGTTTGGATGGTTACTACTACACCATCCCTTCTTGATGGACCCGGATATGGGACCTCCTGATAGAGATTTCATTGGGGTTTTACTAATGCCCACTGGAAATACACTGCTCCTACAGAATGCCGACTTGCTCTGAACCGTGGATCAAGATGGTTCTTTCACTGTGTTGGGCCACCTACAGGGTATGATACCATTCCTCCACAGATGATAGATTTATCCGAAGAAACACTCCGTTTAAGTCCAATCTTTTTCTGGCTTAAAATCCGACCGTCCCACTTGGTTTATAGATTTGAGGAAGAATACTGTTTGGAGCCGTATTTGTCGAGTCGATTTGTACGGCAATTCGGGTATGACCAACTTCATGTAGGAAATGCGACCACTTGCCTCCAAGCTACAGGCTATCTCATTGATGGGGCTAGAGGTTGGAATTATTACAATGCTCGGGGCACAAAGGCTATTTTTTTATGCCTTACAAACTTTTCCAAGGTCCGCGTATGTTATATTCATATGCAAACTTCTACACTTTAGCAAACACATTTGCTGAAAACTTCCATCCCTCACATAGCTTTGCAACTGAAAAGAGAATTAAACAAGGAAAACGCACTCTTCAGTCTTTCCGAGATATAAAAGACAGGGACCCTGCTGATGTACCCCTGGAAGCATCAATTTTGAACTTTGCTGACCCGGTTCAAGATCCTTTAGATATATCTCTAAAGATGCAGAAAGACAAATCCCCTGTCAAAGGTCTGAAGAAGAGAAAGACTAAGGAGACAACAGTCTCTCCTCAATGGGATAATCTTCCTAATTATCTAAGGGCTCTGAAGAAGAAAAAGAACATCACTGGTTATCAATGAACCAGTGACCACGAGAACAACTCGTTCTCAATCAAAATAGCTGCTTTCTCAGTTCTTCATCTGGAGAGAAGGACATTACTCCTTCTTCTATTCAGAAACAAGGGACTGAAGGAGGAACTTCTGCTTCCTTGATTGATCCAGAAGGTACTCATACCGGGGCTGTTACAGGGCTAAGCGCCCCGATACTCAAAGAAGTTAGAAGAAGGTTGGACATCGCTGAAGAGGAACCATCTCAAGAAGGTAATATCAAAGCTTTGAAATATCTTCCTATATTAACTTTTACCAGAGATATATATATATATATATATATATATATATATATATATATATATATATATATATATATAAATTACTTTTCTTTGATTGCTTAAATAGATGTCGTCCTTCTCCTGCCATTGTGACAGTAAATGTTCCGACCAATGTACTTGCTGCAACAGGGATAACGTTTCCCTCTCCAACTCCTATGAGTCCAAAAGCTTCCTCTTTGAAACAAGATCTACCTCCACAATACTTCTCAAGCTCAAATATCTACTCATTCAGGAGAAGCAGTGATTGATGCATTGAATGGTTGTGATTTTGATGACGAAACTTATGATGAAGATTGGGACAACATTGCTAAAGAAAAACAAACTTTAGCGAATGTACACCATCGCAAGAAATCCCAATTGATAAAAATTCTTCTCCTATTGAAGACGAGGAGATGTGGAACCTGTCAATCTTCCTGGAGTTAAGGAATCCGCAACCACCGGGCCACCTGAAGTGCCTAAGGTAGAAACTGAAATAAATGAAACTCCAGTAACTCTACCACCTTCGACTGAATCAGGAGCAGGAGTAGTCAGGCTGCCATGTCTACAGAGACTCTGTTTAAACTTCAGTCCGAGACAACTAAGATGATTGAGACTCCTCATGATGTATTCAGCCCAAGTAAGTTTTTCCACTATGAATGATTTGTTATTGCATCTTCAGCATTATGAGTCATAACATATGTAATTTGTAGCAGCACCCACGAGGACTGTAGCCGAAGGAAGCTCCTCTCATATTAGTGCTCCGGATGAAATACCCCCTCCTGCTAAAGCTGTGAAGACTTCTTCAAACATAGTAGCCACTCCGGGAGCTATGGCGGCTAACAAATTTGTAGTGACCTCTTTCACAAGAGTCTTCTTGACGTCTCTGGAGCCTCTAGTTCATAGTTATGGAGAGAGAATGTCCCTTTCAGTACCGTTAGAACTCCTACTATATTCTTGATTGAAGGCATCCGCAGTCAAGGAGACGAAGCTCAAGCTTCATTTTTGGAACATATTTTGGATGACTAGAGAGTTCAATTAAAGCTTACAAGGAGTTGCAAGGAGGAGATATCGAGCCTCTAGTAAATGCGGAATATGAAACCATGGTTCAAGAAGCCGAGATTAGTAAAGCTGATTTTAGACCTTTCTGCCGACTTTCACTAAATAGTCCTCTCAGCTGGATGTTCAAATTTCTGACGTAACTGTTGTTGCTGAGAGTCACAAGACTAAGGCTATTGAAGAAGAGAAAAAGGCTGCTGATCTAAAAGCCGAAATTGCTCGACTTCAGGCAGAACTCTAAAATACTGAGCAGTACATAGAACAAGAAAATCAATTGTATCAATCTGTTGTTGATCAGGTGGATATTTTGAAGGATCGAAAGAAAAATTCGAATATCTTCAGAATGAAGTGCTAAAACGCCGAACTGCTGCTCTACAACCTTTCGATCCTGAATCAGGACGAATTGAAGCTAGCAGAGAGTGCTAGATTCTCGTGATAAGAATTCAAGCTCTGAAGAAACAAATTACAGAACTTATTATCTATCCTTCAGAGTAAAAATGGACAAATGCTGTTGTTCTTTCTTCTTTTTTCAATGTACTTTTTTTCTTTTGTAGAAAAGAAATAGTAAAAACTTTTTATGTGGTTCCATTACTTGTTGCATATCTTGTTATAGATATAAGTAATAGAATAGAAAATATATTCAGAGGTACTGGACGTGATATATTTCAAGATTTTGAAAAATAACAATATTCATTATATCTGCTCAGAGGTAATGTGGACGTGACAAATATAAAATTTTAGCAATACTTTTATTTCAATGGACAACTTTATCAGAGGTAATAATGACGTGATAAGTTGCTGATACAAATAATTAAAATTCAGAGGTGTAAAGGACGTGAATTCAAATTATTTAAACAAGAGACAATAAATGTCCAATGAATGATGAACTGATGGTCACTTTAATTTTCAAAGGAAAGATGCTGGCTTAAATCTTGAATATGATCTTCTTTGAGACGACTTTTGACAGCAATATCGTCAACATAGCATTCACAGTCTTTCGCAAATGATCTCAAAAAATGCTCATAGCCCGCTGATAAGTTGCGCCTGCGTTCTTAAGACCAAACGGCATGACCGTATAACAGTACACACCCCGAGAGTACGAAATGAAGTATGTTTTTAATCTTCAGGATCCATCCGGATTTGATTATATCCAGAAAACTCATCCATAAAGAAATTCGTTCGAATCCACATGTATTGTCGATCATAACATCAGTAATTGGGAGAGGGAATTCGTCTTTGGGGCAAACATCATTGAGATCCCGAAAGTCTATGCAAACTCGAACTTTTTTGGTCTTCTTCAGGACAGGACGACATTGGCCACCCAGTCAGGATGTTGTTCTTCTCTGATAAAGCCCCAAGCTATAAGCTTTTTGACTTCATCATCAATTGCATCCATCATTTCTGGCTTGAATCGCCGTTGTTGTTGTTTGACCGGTTTGACATTCGGCAAGATGTTAAGCTTGTGAGTTGCAATTTGAGGATCTAATCCCGACATATCTTCATAACTCCAGGCGAAGACGTCAATGTATTCACGAATAAGGTGAAGTAACTCTTGTTTATCATCTTCTGAGAGATTCTTCTGATGAAGATTGGTCGTGATACACCTTTCTCTCTAATATCGATTTGGACTAGTTGATCTTCAGTAGGTTTCTCGTTGTTCAAAACGAAGTTCCTACTGATTGTCCATCCTTTGTACCCATTTCAGTCAGTAGCTTCTTTAATGTCACTTTCATCCTTCTGAGAATTCGGCGTACACCATATTAGAAGATACTATAGCCTTATAAATGACCGATGCTGGTATCAGAGTCCCATGAGATAGAATCAGAAGAGTTTGAACGTTCTTCTTCATCAGATTCAGAAGGTTCTGGAGTTGGAAGTGGTGACATATAACCTAGTCCTCATTTTGTTTTACTGTGGTATTGTTGTGATTTTCCTTTTGGAACAACAATACGAAGAGAGGTTCGCCTTTCTTTACCATTGTTGAGACCTGTTCTGAAATTAGCCCATTTTACGGATGATGGCTTTAGATTGTGGACTATAGCGTCGTAATTGTAGCCTTCCTGTATCATCTCTATTATCAGTATAGAGCATGATTTTTGGTTCTTCTCTCTTGTTGAAGAATATAGGCTTTTTATCTTTCTTTCGAGACGGTACTAAGAAGTACGACCTTGTATTGAATCCAGTGATACCACATTTTGTCGAGATGATATGACTTCTATTGTAAGTGGCTTAAAGCTATCTAGCATATCCAGATAACACTGAGTATAGTAAAAGACATCAGTATATGCAAAGGAGATGCTTTATTGATTTTTACATCATTATTTACAATAGGGACTTTAGCCTTAGCAGGCTTAATCAGATTGATGACAAGAGGAGGAGAACGAGAAGGAAGAGGGAGCTTCTTGCACAAAGATCAATTACAAGCGACTCAGAAGAGGTGCTCCCTTTGTTCCTGACTATCACCTTTAGGTCGCTTCTCATGGGAAGGTAGATAAATAGTCAGTGGTTGGGAAGACTGAGGGCAGGAGGTACGTCCTTTGACTGGAATCACCAAGTATCATTAGGTAACTCTTTTGTTCTTCATTTATGTCCATTGCTAGTACCACCTTTAATTCCTCATTGTACATACAGAATCGTTGCAATATGCTTCAACTCCTTTGAAAGGATTCAGATCTGCAACCTTTTTTGGACTTCTCCATTACCATCCACATATTTGAAATATTGGTGGAGCGTAGAGGGTACAATATTGTGTTCATGGAGGAATGGCCTTCACAATAAAGCATTGTATGAGCCATGATTGTCAATAACATAGAAAGTTACCTTTGTACGAAGATTGCCAATTTGAAGTTTTAGGCGTATCTTCCCCAAAGGTTCACTTCTTCCTTGATTGAATCCCAGGATGGTAGTAATAGTTGTAGAAAGATTATGTACTGGGATTTTCAAAGCGTCCAATAAGGACTTTGGCATGATGCTAAGTACAGACTCGGATCAATCAGAATACGGTCGACTTTCATGGTATCCATATATCCCGTGAAATAGAGAGGACATCATGACGATTGTCTTCTAACAGCATGTCATCTTGTGTAAAAGTGATATTGGGCATTAATTCAAATAAACTATGACAATGTGCACAACTGACTGGCTCCTTTTCGGACTTCTTGAGAAGAGTCAAACAAGTGTCAGCCTGTATCAAAGCTTCACTTAACGTCTCGCAAGTTTCTTTGAGAGACGTAAAAGTTCAAAGATTGACAATCTTGCTGGAGTATTGGCCAATTGAGCCAATATATCAAAATTGTAAGGCTTTTCAAGTCCAAGATGATGACTTCTTCAATGCTTTATCAAAGCGAACATGTTGCTTTCCCTTGTCTACTAATGTTGGCTTAGGAGGAGATGGCTCAACCACTGGCACAGATGCAGACGGTGTATCTTCAGCAGAAAAAGATGATGGAGGGAAGAGCATCCGGGGATGGAGCAGGGTTCCCTTGATTTTCGGAATACTCCCGAAGATAGGGTTTCTGAGATCTAGTGCCCATTAGGATTTCTTCTTCTGTTAATGGTTCAAAGGATACCATATTACAGTTCATGGATTTAGACTTGGAATGTTTCTTTTGTTTAGAAGAGGAAGGCGTTTCAAATTCTGCCACAAGATCTGGATAAATCCACATAATCTTTCATCTGTCAGTTGACATCGGAACAAGACCTTCATTTTGAGGAGGCGGGATATTCATAATTTCTCGAGTAGTCCTTGGAATGGGGACAGCTCCATCTTATACGAGTTGTGGTGGAAAATCACCAAATTAGAGAGAAACCACATTAGCAGTCACTATTTTCTCGTCCTGTTGTAGAGTAATTGCTCCAGAGTTGACCAATTCCTGGATTTTGCCCTTGAGCACATAACATGCTCTGGTTGGATGCCCTATGAATCTGTGATAAACATAATATTTAGGGTGATCAGTTTTACCGACTTCTTCTGGTCGCTTTACCTCTGGAAGTTGAAGCTTATTGCTTTTGATCAAGCAATCGAAGATGCTTAAAGTATCATCTTCGTCGAAAGAATACTCTTTTTTTGGACGAATTAACTTTTGCAATGGTGCTGATGGGGTGGATGCCGTCTGAGTGACATTGACAGCTAAAGACTCTTTGTCTTTAAGATTGATGGCCAATGTTTCTTTATTCTTGCGGTTATTCTGGCGATTACTACCCCCAGGTGTAGAATGTTCATCTTAGTTAGGGTGGGTCATCTGGACTCCTAACTGCTTGAACTTTTCGGTACTCACTTCTGCCGCCTTTGCATTAACAATGAAAGAAGGCCAATCCTGGAATTGTGTAGATCCCGTCCATATACTGATAATAGGCAACAGGTTTGATTTGTAAGTGTCTATTGTTACAGCAGATGGAGTACCTAAAGGCATTTTGAGTGCCTCTCGGCGGAATCTTTCAATGAAACTCTCTGTGGATTCATTGTGCCTCTGTTTAATTTTAATGAGGGCAGACATTGTCATGCAGTTGACTCCCTCATAAAATTGTTCCAAGAACATTTGCTTGAAATCGACAAAAGAAGTGATACAGCCATCAGGTAAGCTACGATACCAGTCGTATGCTGCACCGGCTAAACAACCGACAAACACTCTGGTAAGGAGAGCATCATTTGGCTGTAATTGATCAGTCATCACTTTGAAATAATTGATGTACTGACTTGGAGAAGTGCTACCATCAAACAGCATAATGGTTGGAAGTTTATACTTAGGAGAAAATGGAACTTCCTTCCACTCTGTAGGATATGGTTGCTTTATGCCCAATCTTTGTAGGCCATCCTTCTGCTTGAAAGCCTCAAACTGGGTGCGCAGAAGCTTCACAGCCTCATTTGCATCTCCTGATGTTTGAGAATTGGTGGGCTGGTTAGAAGTGTTAGAAGGAGGAACAGCGTGGTAATTACCACCCCCAGCACCAGATTGACTTGTAGTAGCTTGAATTGACACAGAAGCAACCTGAGGGGCTGGTACCCCCAGATTAATAGGTACAAAAGATGCTATAAGCTCAGAATTTATAACATGATTTATAATCAAAGGTACTGTATGTTGAGCCACCATTATGGTGTGCATGCTTGCAACCATTTCTGCCATAGTTTTCAATTTGTCTTCTAATGCAACAATTCGTTGCTCTTGGCTGGTTAACGTAGAGGCATCTTAATCTTCTGTAATGGTATATGCTGTTACTTCTCTTGCTGCTATTGATGAAATAGTTTGTTCAGAACTTTCACTATCTGCATCAAACTCCGAAAGAGAGTCCTCTCCCACATGAGTGATAGGGAGATCTTCTTGATTAAAGACACCTTGGATCAAATGATGATTTCTCGATCTAGTGTATTGAAAGACACCTTATTGGATGCATGGATCCGGTCTAAGTATTGTTGACTGGGATTACGGGATGCATTACGTCTCGAACATTTTCCACCCCCAGTGCCTTAAGAAGTCATGTTAACAGAAGCATATAATAGTTCATCTTCGTCTTCTATTATATGTTCAGGAGTTGAAGCACAGTTCAGACGATCGAAGACAGATCGTCAAGACGATTGGCAACAACAGTTGATGACAACTTCATGTAGGCAGTGGCGATTTGAAGTGCGATCTGGAGATGAGGAAAATATTTTCGTAGTCTCCCGCCTTTGTGTAAGACGTTGCCGGAGATCAGTTACAACCACAGGACGAGAAGAAGTCGGAGGGACATATTCCTTAATGATGTTAGGAACATGTCTCCTATTCTTCAGGTGTTTGGTTCCTTGAGTGTACAAGGATGTACTCAACTCATTAGCATAGGTAGAAGGGTCTTTCTTTTCAAACTTTGGCTTCTGGTGCAGATTGGCCTTTGGCATAGGGTTCTTACATTTTTGCCAAAGTTGATATTGGTTGACGCCTATTGAGATAAGCGCGTAAATCTGAAAATTCTGCTCCCAGTGTCTCTGTTTGTGATACCTTCAATTTTTCTTGTTTGGATCTTGAAATTTGCAAGGTAGGAAGATCTTGACCGGACCCCATAGGGGTAGGTAAGATACCTCTCTGATCAGTATTATTTTCTGTATCAGAGGTTCGAGGACCTCTATTTACAGGAATGAAATCTGATACATCTTCCTCTGACTCATAGACCAGGAAAGTTTGAGGAAAGACCAAAGGGTGCTTTCCTTTGTTTTGAACAGGGTTAGCTAAGAAGCGTTTCCCTTTGTTCTGATGTGTGATCATTTTAGACATAGATTGTGCCAATTGAGAAAATGCCATAGGAATTTTTTCTTTGTTCTGTCTAGTGTTAGCACTAGGACATGAATTCTCTAAGTTCAGAACTTGAGAATTGGAAGAGGGTATAGACAAAAGACTAGTTCCCTTCAATTGCACCGGAGTAGCAGATTGCTTGGGTTGTGCCATAGTCCTACGGACTACTGGTAGCGCCTTGGCAGCAACTTTGGTAGACTGTGCATGGACAGCAACTTGAACTGACTGCGCTTTGGCAGCAAGGATAGTGGTAGACTGTGCATGGGCAGCAGAGGGAGTAGATTGCGCTCTAGCAACAGAAACAGGCTGTACCGGAACCACTGAGGCGGATTGTGCCTTGGTCATTGAGCACTCAAGTTGCGCCTGGGCAACAGCGACTATGGAGGATTTAGGAGTCCACACAGTCCTGTTCTTGGCAATAACCACCGAGCGCTTGTTGCTCTTAGTGTTGATTATATTCTCGTAGGCTGTCTGGTTGACTTGAACAACCAGAGTCTTCTGCGTCTTGCCGATCGATGCAATGTCACATTGAGTTGTTACTTTCTCGTCGGAGGAGAAAGTCGTCCCCAGCAGAGTCGCCATTTTGTTTGCAAAAATAAAAATTTATTTTATTCCAAATTTGTAAAAGAGTACAAAGTACAATAAATTCTGGGGAAGTACAACTTTAGGAATCTGATCAGGAGACGATCACATCCCTTGGACTATGTGAGCTTGAAGACTGTAGCCTCTAGAGAACGCAGCAGCAATTTTGCAAGAGTTCTTGATCTCTCTCTGATGACGATTGGAAACTCTATTTATAGACTTCAGGAAATAACTGTTTTAGCAGTTATTCTGATGTGCGCGAGGCTGGATTGTGCCAACCTCCTGTTGTGCCAACTTTCATTCAGTTGTCAATCGTGTACTAACTGTATTTAGACGCATGGCATCATATGATTGAGATGTGCGTGGTCGTGTACAGGATAGTAGACACGTCTTGAGACATTAGTGGCATGTGCGCCATATCATCCTGCTTTAGAATGTAAGTTGTCTTAACTTTATCAGATTGTGCGAGCTTCAGTCAACAAGTCAAACTGCGCTTGATTTGGGCTGCGCCTACACACGTGGCAACTTCTGAGTAAAAGTCATTCAGGTTGCACCCAGGCGCAACTAAGGATTTTATTTAGATTGCGCCTGGACGCAACTCAGGATTTTGTTTAGATTGCGCCTGGGCGCAACTCACGAAGTGTATAGGACAGCTGTCCACCAACTTTTCCTTGAGCGGCACAATTCATGGGATTCGAAGAGATTTTCCTCTTTCACTGTTGTGTCAGCCGTCAGCACTGTCAAGTAATGATGATCATTAAGTGTCAGATGCCACATAGATTTTGGCGCAACTAGATTGGGCGCAATCTGATATTGGGCGCAATCTGATCGGTGGCGCAGTCTGTTCTTCAAGCTTCATATCAGTGGCACAACTTAATTTTTGGGGCGCAACTTGATCACTGATCAGTATATTCAAGGCGCAACTTGATTTTTAAGCTCTACACCTACCTTTGTGTTTGGTAGAGTAGAACGAAAATGAAACTGATACACTTTCCTTTGTTTGGTATGGAAAGAAAGTGAAAGGAAGGAAAATAAAAGTATAGACTTTACCAATTATATTATCAACTAACAATATTTATTACCATTTGACTTCATTGAACTATTTAAAAATAATATAATTCTTATATGGTATAATTGTAAATTAATATAATTATGCACTTTTTCTCCCACTTTTGGGGTAATTGATTTTCTTAGATCATGAGTGAAAACCAATCCCTACACTTTTCCTTCCATCCATTTTTTTTCTTTTATACCAAACAGAAGAAAACGTTTCCTTCCTGCCAATTTTATCTCATCCATTTTCTTTTCTCCCACTTTTCTCTCCTACCAAACACTCTAACCTAAAAAATTGAAGAGAAAATTTGAGTGGCACCCCACTTAATTTACTCATATTTAAGGTGCACCCCACAAAACTACAAGAATGTACGACACCTCCCACTTTTGACGGAAACCGTCATCTACTGACGGTCAACCTATCTGACTAATTTTTTTTTTACTAAATTATCCTTGTCTTCTTTTCTTTCCTCTGTCCCGAGACGAAACCACCGTCCACCCCCCCCCCCAACCTGCCACTGGCAGGCCGCCTCCCGCCCCTCCTCCTCGCCGGCGGTCGGGAGGGGGGCAGCCAAACCCCCGCCTCCCGTCCCCTTCTCCTCGCCGGGCGGTCGGAAGAGGAGCAACACGCGCTACACCCCCAACGTCGGGACCGTCGAGTCGTCGACGAGGTCGGAATCACCGTCATCCGCCAGGGCCACACGCGCTACACCCCCAATGCCGGGACAGCAGAGCTGTGCGCCGCCATCTGCCGCAAGCTGCAGGGTCTGTAGTCCGGGGCCAAGCAGTCCATCATGCAAGCTGTGGTCGCCGTCTGTTCGCCAACGGTCGGGAGGAGGGGTGCAACCAAACACCCCCCCACACCACTGTTGTTGCTGTACGGAGGGAGCCACGGAGGGTCGGAGGGGGACGCGGAGGGGCGGCGCCACGGGAGGGGGGGTCGCGGGTAGACGATGGTAGCGACGGGGAGAAGGGGGTGAACGGGCAGACGATGGTCGCGGAGGGGCGGAGGGGGACGAGGCGGGCGGAGGGGATGAGCAGGCAGACGGTGGCAGCGACGGGGGAGTAGGGGCGCATGGGGTTGGGTAGGGGCATAGGAAATGGAGAAGACAATGAGTGTATTTTCGTCCAAAAAAATGGTTAAAGGAGTTGACCGTTAGAGGTAGACGATTTTCGTCAAAAGTGGGGGGTGTCGTACATTCTTATAATTGTGTGGGGTGCACCTTAAATATGGGTAAATTAAGTGGGGTGCCACTTAAATTTCCTCAAAATTCATTCCCCCAAAAAATGGGAGAAAAAGTAGAGGCTTTTATTAATTAACAATTATACCCCCATATGAATGTATTATTTATGAAATCAAATGGTAAATAAGTGTTTTTAGTTGAGGATAGAATTGGTAAAAAAAAAAATTCCTTTCACTTTTTTTTTATGCCAAACAAAGGAAAGTGCGTCTCTTTTCTTTTCCATTCTTCCTACCAAACACAAAGAAAGGAAATGATATTTCCTTTTCATATGGAAGGAAAATCAATCCTACTCTTTTTTCTTCCTTTTACTTTTCCATCCTTCCTACGGTCCTACCAAACAAAGTCTTAGGTATTGTTTTGGAAGAGGAAAAAAATGAGAGAAAAAAAATGTTGAGGAGAAAATGAGTGAAAAATTAAAAGTATTGGTGTTTGGGAAGGGGGAGGGAGAGGATTTTGGAAGAAAAGTTCATGCGGATCCCACTCAAAAAAATTTCTCCCAAAAGTGGGAGAAAAATAGTGAGACTTGAGAGGATAGTGGGTGAAATTACCCATATACCCTTCAAAAAGTTAGTTTCATTTATGATTTTAAAAAAAATTAAGGATTGAATGGTAATTATATCTATCTCCGCAAACAAATAAAATATTATTTTAAAAAAATTTCTTCCTTTACTTTTTGGTCATCCAAACAAGTGAAAAAAAAAAATTACCTTTATTTTACTCTCCTCCATTTTTTTTTTCCTCAAAAAAAAATTTTCCTCCTAAAAAATGTTCCCAAACAGTGTTAATGATTCACTTTTCATCCCAAGACCACGCATCTCCCCATTTGCGTTTAAACCCCATTTTTTAATCTCAATTTTATTTATAGAATTTTTTTTTGGCAATCTAAGACCAAAATCATCCAGAGGTAAAAATTAAAAAGTCATGGACTCTGGAACACTTTAAGAAAAATTATTTATTTTCTATGTTTGAATGTCAAAGAAAAGTAGGAGGAAAGAAAAATAATTTTCGTAGGAAAGAAAAATAAGAAAAAAAAAAGTGATTTTCTCCATCCAACCAATTATTCACTTTTTTCGATAGGAAATTCAATTTTTCCTTCTTCTCCAAACCTGAGGGGGAGAAAGGGTGTAGAAATTATAATTTTTCAAAGAAATTTTCAATTATACAATGAGGCTTCAAAACGGCTCAAAAGTGAGCCGTCTAAGTCGTCATTATATCACGATCCATTTTATTTAAAATAAATAAATTATGTAAACAAATGTTGAAAAAAGTTTAAAATTGTTATATATATTCAACATGAGAAATCGAACTCAAGTAAACAAAAAGAATACCTCACACCTTAAGAGCATCTCCAACCCTATTGTGAGTTTAGAAAAAATGATCCAACCCTATTGTGAGTTTAGAAAAAAAATGATTTGCCACATAGGAATGCCAAGCTTTCATTTCAAAAATTCTTCTCCAATGCAAATGTAGAATAAATCATAAAGTTAACATGGCAATGACATGGCAAGGACAATGTGAAGTTGGTTGTCTAGATCTAGACAATGCACTTCACAATGACTTTGTCTCCACATCATCAATTATGAATAGAAATATTTATAAAAAAATGAAGAAATGGAGGAGTTGTCTTGAAAGTTGGAAACAATATTTTTTTATTCTCTTCTCAATACTTTCGCATTGGAGAACATTTTTTTTATCTCATTGTCTTGTGTGAATATGGTCTTGCCACATAGAAAAAATATTGTCTTGCGTCTCATGTTACATAGAAATCACAACACAAAATAAGACAATAGGATGGAAGATGCTCTAACCACATGAGTTAGAAAAAATATTTAATTATAATTGAATAATATTCTTATTATACATAACTAGCATACATGCACGTGCATTGCACGTACTAAAAATAAAATCTATGATGAAACCTAACTTTTGGAAAGAAGATGAAAAAAAAAAATCCTCTAGCTATTATGTTACTTCGATAACCTCTATTTGGCATTATGTTCAATGATTTATTCACTTCACATAGGAGAGAAAATAGAAGTAAGATTGCATAACTTATTACTAATTTATTTATATTATTTTTAAAAAAAATTTAAAAATCTTTATTTAAATCATAGTATGTTATACTAACGAACAACCATCCTGTTTCATTTAATGCATAGACTAACAGCCGCTCTCATCTCATGTGTCATATAGTAAAAAAAACACATTGAACCAATTTGTAGTGTAATTCAAAAATGAATTCCATGAATAAAAAATACACTCAGATATGTATCTATGTAATGTATAAAAGCATAAAAAAATGGAGCACAACTATAAAATTTTGGCATTTTTTTTCTACATTACTTTAGACTCAATTTAATTTGTTATCTATACTACTAAAGTCAAATTAACTCGTAGTTTATAAATTAATACAAACCAGAAACATAAACCAAAAGCATATACATATATCTCCACGCACTTTTACTCCTACAGTCCTGATACAGCCCAACCTGTAAGAAACATAGGCATTGATGCACCCATACTGATGCATGCGCATAGTCAAGTTCTTCCAATGGCTCCAGGTGACATCCGTAGGCTTGTCCATGATCACCCCCAGTATCTCCCTCGCGTAGGTCCTTCTTCTTGAGTTCCTGTTGAGAACGGACATCATGTACAGATACTTCAAGCACAACGTAGATTTTATTTTTAGTATGTCGCCTACCTCATTTTATTTTTAGTATGTCGCCTACCTCGACTCAGGCGATCATGCTGTCATCCGCGAGAAAGTTCCTGATGGACTCGGGGATGAGAGAGCTAGAGTATCAGACACTTGCTGTCGACGCAGAGCTAAGTGTGGCAACCTTGTTGCACTGACCGGCATGCCTATTGGGCTTCCATTTGCATTCCAGGCTGATAATCATGGACCAGCTTCGCTGGATGTTGCGAACATCCCTCACCCAGTCGTCGACGGACGCTGCGTTACTGGTGACTATGGTCTGTATGGCTTGGCCGGAGAAGCTAATGGTGTAGCGAGCTGTGGCTTTTTTCTGAATCATTGGTATATTTGTGGGGTTTTATAGCGTATATATTCATATTTTCTTGGAATTTCCGTCCTCAAACGAATAAATTCCTACATCTTCCCAAGATTTATGTTAAAAACTATTTGTGATGTTAAGTAACACCTCTTTGTTGGAAATCACCAACAGTAAATAAACTAATGAAACAAAACTTAGGCTTAATTGCTAATTGCTACCCTCAACTATCACACTTTTTCAAGTTGATACCCTAAACTTTTTTTCGTAACAGATTGATACCTCAACTATTTTTTTTTTTTCAACTTAATACCTAACATTTTAAAAAATCCCAAAATGCCCTTATCCCTTCCCTCCCTCCACCCCCTCCTCCACTCCGGCCACCCCCCTGCTAGCTCCGGCCGACCCCTCCCTCCTCGCTTCCGGCCGACCTCCCCCCCCCCCCCCTTCGCTTCCGGGCCACCTCCTGCCCCCGCCTCCCGCTCCGCACCCCCCTTCCCAGCCCCCCTCCTCCCGCTGCCGAGCCCTAGGGAGAGGCGGGAGCGGGCGGACGGCCGGAGCGAGAGGGGGGGGGGATGGCCTGAAGCGAGCAGGGGGTGGGGGGGGGGAGCTGCGGCCGGAGGGGGGTTAGGGGTAGGGGCATTTTTGTCCAAAATAATATCCGGGTATCAAGTTGTTACAAAAAAAAGTTTAGGGTATCAACTTGAAAAAGTATGATAGTTGAGGGTAGCAATTAGCAATTTAGCCCAAAACTTAATATGAGCATTAATTCTATGTCCAAGTTTCCCCATATACTATACAGTAGAATAGATACAGATTTCTAGAGAAGCCCGGTCTCTCATATTCAAATTTTAGATACAGATCATTGATAGTTTGTAATTCTAATTTTTCGAGGGTATTTTAGGAATTCAAAAGTTTCACTACCAAGTTCTTCCATTATATAGTAGAATAGATTATACGTGTAACATTTACTAGTAAAAAAGAACAATGATTTCCTTTCTTTTCCAGAAACCAAACAAGGCCACAGTACATTTAATTTCCATCTCTCATTTCCAATCTTACCCTTCCCTCTTCCTCGACTAAAGGCCGCACATTTCTCCATTTTCATTTAAACCCTATTTTCCGTTCTCAATTTTATTGATTCATTCACCATCTTATGGCTTTTTTAAGGGGGATGAGATCTGTTGTTCCCATTTTGGTGTCCCCAATCATATTCTCTCTCACAAGGAGAAGTGGACCCCACCAATTTTAAGTGTTATTTTTTTACAAAATTGATAGGGTCCACCTCTCTTTGTAAGCGGGGACATGGTTGGAGACACCAAAATGAAAACAACATATCATATTCCTTTTTAAGGGGCTACCAAGGACTATTGGTTGTCTGTCTAAACTTGTATGTTTGGTGGCACGCACGCACATAAGGGGGTGAGCCTCGCTGCCTACAATAAAGTTTGGTTGTGGGTCCACCTAACAACACCTTAGGGCTCGTTTGGTAAAATTGTATTTGAAGATGGATTTTAGGATTTTATGGACTAGTATATGTGCACGTGCCTTACACATATTTTAATATTTTTTTAATTAGTTTAGGAAGACTCTTTAGGAAGACCAAATGGTAGTCTTCCTAATTACTAAGTTGTCCTTATTAAAATTAATGAACTATTTTTAATTAGTATAAGTATGTAAGGGTATTTTCGGAATTCAAAAGTTTCACCATCTAAGTTTTCCTATTATATAGTAGAATAGATTTAGAGTCACAATCCATGAAATCCTATGTTTAGTTGGAGATTGATTTGGATATAGAAAGTACAACCAAATCCAAAATTTGGATTTGGAAGAAATAAAGTTGGATTTGGAATGAAAAAGGTTAGTTATTTTTTAATAATTTCGTTGTTATATTAAACATTTAGTTAATAATAGTCAATAATTAATTAATAATTAGTTGTATTTTTATATATTAATTTCTATAATTTTTATTTTTTAAAATATTAAATTTATAGTTAATTAAAAATTAAATAATAGTTAATTAAAAATTAGTTATTATTATTATATAAAAATTATATTTATTATAACTAATAGTTAGTTATTATATTTATAAAAAAGTTAACTAATAGTTAGTTATCATTATTATAATATAAATTAATAATTTATTAATTAATAATTTTCTTATTTAATTTTATAATAATCTTAATTAATAATTTATAACTTTGTTAATCATAATTATAATAATTTATTAATCATAACTATAATCTTAATAAAAAATTTATTAATTAATATCTAATTATAATCATAATTAATAATTTATTAGTCTTATTATGATCTTAATTAATAATTTGTTAAATACTATTTATTATAATTATAATTATTAATATTTTAGTCACAATTATAATCATAGTTAATAATTAATAATTTACTAATTAATATATTATAATAATTTTAATTAATAATTTATTAATAATCATTATAATCATCGTTATAGTCTTAACTAATAATTTATTAATCATAACTATTATCATAATTATGTAATTATTAATTCTGAATATAATTATAATTATAATATTTAATTAACAATTAATTTATTATTTTATTATAATCTTAATTATTAAGTTATTTAGTAACATTTTATTGTAATCTTAATTAATTAATATATTAATTATAATTGTAATATTAATTAATTAATATTTTATTATAATCCAATATTTTTTTATCGAAAAACTGGATTTGTATTTCAACCAAATCTAATAGACAAACCAAACAATGGATTTGGTAAATGGGATTTGGAAATTAAAGATTTAGATTTGAATTTGAATTTTAGATTTTCAAATCCAAATCCAAATCCAAATCCAAATCCGATTTGGACCGAAAGCAGATCGCAACGGAACTAAAGCGGAAGTGAACTGAATAAAGTGTTCGGTCTAGTTTCCACCCCCCCCCCCCCCCCCCCCCCCCAAAAAAAAAAAAAAAAGTTATTCAATTTCGATTTTAAAAATACTAGAAAAAATTATCCGATTTTATTTTTGAATTTCGGTCTAAAATCGAATAAGCCTTACAGAATTATATAAATACTCTTATATATATATATATATATATATATATATATATATATATATATATATATATATATATATATATTTTTTTTTTTTTTTTTTTTTTTTTTTTTTTGAAAGAAGGTAATTGTGGCGAACGCTCCCACCGGGAATCGATCTCCTGACCACTTGGGTCGCATGCATCTCTCTTAACCACTAGGCTAGAGGTCATTTGCATATATATATATATATATATATATATATATATATATATATATATATATATATATTGTGATTAAAAATAAGTATATTTTATAAATAACAATAATGTAAGAAATATAATTTTTAATATATTTAAGTTATGATCCGGATACGAAGTATTAAATAATAGAAATAATCCAACCAAACAAATTGAATTGATTATTGAATTTGATTTCGATTATGGCTAATCGATTTTGATTTTGAAGAATTTTGATTTATTCGATTTTGACTATCTTGATTCGGTTGAAATCGAATAAACCGAAAGCTCACCGTACCAAAGGGATATACAACTACAAAAGTTAATCATCTTTTCTACTAAAATAATGTAATTGAATAATTTAAATAAATATTTAACTAACATAGAGTAAGAAGAAAAGAAAAGGGATTACTTTTGAAGAAATGACAGAAAAGAATTGATGAGACGTGTCTTATGCACACAGTTTGGCAAATGTTGTGGGCCCGGCCTTCTTTTTGGCCTGTCCAGTGAGTGACCGACGCGGATTATGTCTGGCCCACTGCCTAGTTGGCTTCCTTTTCCTCTCTCTTTTTCTTTTGGCATTTATATGACATGTTCTGCGTTCACTGTCCTCCTCGAACACCCACCCGTACCCATAGCATGTTTTTGAAGTTTTACTACGGAATTAGATAAACTAATTTGTCCGCAGGCGGATTCGTCCATCCGTCGCGTGACCACATCCCAATGATTTCTCCAGTATTTACGATTTTTATGGCAATTGATCCATCAATGGAACCACGACATATAACGAACGGACTGATCCACAGACTGACAACATAACAGCTCTCTTTATTTATTTAAACTTGTATGATGCATAGCCTAGACACAGACCGGATGCAATCAAATTCTATCTTCTTCTTTTTCGAGTTCGAGTTCGAAATCGCGACTTATATAAGATGTTCTCTATGACGTTCAAGTTGATTCATATGATAGTCTAGCAACCTAAAAGAAAAAATAAAATAAATGAACTAAGTATTTTTTTGAAGACGAATTGATTTTCTCTTTTGTATATATGCAACCTAGGAATTGATTAAGATGAACTATTATTAGATGTGGTGTGAGTAACATTTTCCTTCCTCAATTATCGTCCGTGAAAAAGCTAATCATCCACACACTCATGAATGATCAATTATGGGTTATTTTGTATAAGGGTACCAGGTTTATGATACAATTAGACTTTGAGTACTGAATTTGTCCGTTTTAGAGTTTGAGTACTTGAATTTTTTTAGTGACACATTTTAGTGACAAAAGTGGACTTTCGGTAACGAAATAATTCTTTTAATGACGGATGTTTGTCACTAAAATGTGTCACTAAAAAGTTACAGTATCCAAAGTCTAAAACGGACAAACCCACTATCCAAAGTCTAATTCTATCATAAACTTGGTACCCTTATACAAATTAACCCATTAAAGAATGAGCAAGTTTGTTTATTACTTTCTATTGTTGCCAAAATACGATTTATGATATATGATCCATCTCCTATGGTATAATCTTCAAAGCGAAGAGGTGCATGAACCAGACCACGATCGAGCCACATATAATCTCTAATGTTGTGTTTGATTGGACTTTTTCTCCATGAAAATTACTTCCATCACAACTTTTCCATCAATTGTAGTGTTTGATAGCTTATATTTTCCATGAAATTATATTCCAAAAAAATATCATTTTTCATATTTTCTTCTAAAATGGTGGAAAATAAAATTTGTCCACCCCATAGGAAAATATTATTTTCCATGAAAAATAACTAGTTTTCGTGGAAAAATAGTGACAATTAAACACCTAAATTAAGTTTTCCATGAAATTAGTTTTTTTTCCACATATTTTCCACCTTGCAATGAAACACACCCAAACGTTTTTAGTGGACTAGTGGATCGGAATCGAATAATAATTACGTGGATCTTACGTGTATGTATGTCATGTAAGGAACGGTTTGGCAAATAGGAAGTGGGTTAGAATTTGCTAAAAAGTAAAATTTTGAGGGATAGAAGTGATAAAATTATGTTTGGTTGGGAGGGGAGAGAGGGAATTATGGGGAGTGTTCGGTTTATTCGGTTTCAACCGAATCGAAATACTTAAAACTGAATAAACCGAAATTCTAAAAATTTAAAAACGAAATCGATCAGAAATTACTCAAAATCGAACCGAACCAAATAACGATTCGGTTTATTCGGTTGGATCATTTCTATTGTATAATGAGTAGGGTCCGCAATGAAATCGTGGTTAAATGCTATTAAACATTATAATTTTTATACACACACTTGTATTTGCGTCCAAAGTTAGACTAATTGTTAAATTACCAAAGTTTGGTTTCAACACATAACTAGAATTGTTGCTTTCAAAATATATACATTTTAATTACAACATAGGCATATAATTGAGGGTATTTACATAATTGTACAAATCTTATTCGGTTTTCGGTAATCGATCAAAACCGAAACCCAAAATCAAAACCGAATAAGAAAAAGCATTTTTAGTATTTCCAAAACGAGACCGAACCGAATTTCTTTCAAACCGAACCGAATCTCTTTTTCTGTTCGTTTCGGTTCGATTTGCGGTCCAAAACCGAATAATGCACACCCCTAGCGGGAATGGAACTAGCAAACATGACTCTTGCCAGTTCCTGTCGGTAGAGAAAGGAGTACTTTTTTTGGCAATGCCACATCCGAAATTGGTATCCGGATGTGGCTAGAATTTTTTCTGGTTCCTAAGAAATAAAATAAAATGTATCTAAAACCATCCATGATTAATATAGTAAGAATCATTCTTCAAATATGACGGCCCGCAATTGGCCCCGGTGGGCCTAGAGCTAGCAGGGAAAAGACTGGAGCCAATAGGGGGCCATGTCAGTGTACCGTTGAGTGCACAGTCCCCCCTTCGGTCTGAGAAGTATTTTTCTTAGAGATATCATAGTTATAGTGGAATTTCGTGGCAGTCATATTACTATTTTTATTTTTACTACGATCGTTTCAGGCATTCAATGTAAATACTAAAAATAATGTGTTTAAAAATTTATTCTAAAAATGTATTTTTCTGATATTCTAGTGGTCATGTTACTGTAGTTCCTAAAAAAATAAGAAAACCTAAATCTAAAAAAATTACGTTAGTGATTATACGGAGGTTAAATTTTTTGGACCTTATTTTTGGGACCATGTACGATCTGCATATGCTTAGAAATGGCCCTGACTGTTTCTACTACAAGAGCTACAGAGATTATAAGAGCTCATGTTTACAGTTTTCTTGAAATAAAACAAAGTCTAATTATGGAAACACATCCTTTAATTGAAAGTATGATACAATAGGGAGGGATTCCCGCCCAAATGCTTCCAAATATTCATCTATATTACCTTCTCTACTACGTGCAATCACCTTATTTAAAATTTTAAAATGGTTTCCAAATATTCATCTATATTACCTTATCTACTATGTGCAATCACCTTATTTAATATTTTAAAATGGTTTGTAACCTCCACTAATAAAGTCATTTATATCTCCACTAATTTAAATTTTTAGAACGGTTTGTAACCTCCTTCTCTACTACATGCAATCACCTTATTTAAACGGTTTTTATCCTCCACTAATAAAGTCATTTATATCTCCACTAATTTAAAGGCTGCAAAATGAGGATCTTCAATTGTAAGTACTTTATTTTTATTAAAGATTGCATATAATTATTTATGTACATTTACATATTAATATAATTGTATTGTTTACTTATTTTGTAGCTAAGATTGGAATATCTAATTCGTTTGCTGCAACAAAATTTTGGCTAGATCATGATTTTAAGGAGTGTACCGAGTACAAGAACAAGTAAGTTGTATTTTAAATTGGCTTAATTGCACTTTGATACCCTCAACTATTTTCGTTTTTCAACTTACTACCTCAACTTCTTCTTTTTTCAAGTTGATACCCTAAATTTTATTTGGACAATAAAGCCCATGCCTAAAATTTAAAACTACCACCCAAACCCTCCCCCCCATTCCCGCTTCCCCTTCGGCCACAACCCCTTCCCCCTCGGCCCTGCCCCCGCCCCCCCTCTGGCCAGCCGCCTCCGCCCCACCCCTCCTTCGCCCCGCCCGCAGCAACCCCCACCCCGCCCCCCTTCAGCCCCCAGCAGCAGCCCCCCCGCTCCGCCACCCTCCCTCCTCCCGCCGCCCTCCTTTCACGCCTCCACCGGAGAGGGAGGGGGGGGGGGGGGGACATCTCCGGAGATAGGGGGAGGGGGGCATGGGGAGAGAAAAAGAGGGAGCCAAGGGTAGTTTGGGGATATTTTGGGTTTTAGGTATTAAGTTGAAAAACTAAAATAGTTGAGGGTATCGAGCTGTTGAGTAAAAAAGTTTAGGGTATTAAGTTGAAAAACAAGAATAGTTGAGGGTATCAAAGTGCAATTCAGCCTTTTATATTTACTAATATTTTGAATAGCTAAATATATTTGAAATATTTAAATTACTTGGTTAAAATTATGACATCACTTTTAATATTTCAATTTGCAAAGGTTGAGAAATGCAAGTGATTCTGGTAGTGAATTGTTAGCTATATCTCAAGTCAAAGTGTTATTTCAATGACTGACGATTTTTTCCAATGTCCCAAACTTACTATTTCTGATGTCACAGATTTAGAAAATGTGCTTATCATTTATATTTTTATATGTAGATGCTTTACATCACCATTATTTACCTTTGTTAAATTTTTAACTTGAATTTTTAATATGAACTTCAGTGTGTTGTTTACGCAAAAATTATTGATTTCGATACTTCTATGGGTTGATACTATTATGCTTGCACGAAACGTGCAAAGAAAGTGACCTAGCGTGTTGGAAATCTCTATTACTGTAGTAAATATGCAAATATGGTCCATGCTTTTCCAAGGTGTGCAATTTTGATTTATTTAATTCCCACATAATCTGTTAATTTATAAGATTCGATGTGGTGGTATGTTAATTTATTATTATGCAGGTGCAAAGTCCATGTTCAAGTGATTGTCGAAACTGGGTCCACTTACTTTACACTGTTTGATCATCTTGCAACGGATTTTTTTGGGTGATGATGTTGTTGCTCTTTTTGTTGATGTTGAAAATGTTTGCTTAATTAATAAGTTTTTAACGCAACGTGCTTAGTAAGTTAAATTAAATAGGTGTAAAGTCATTTTAAAAACTTATATTTTTATATTATGTATTAACAGGGGACTTATGATGAAAAATGGCCATCTGCTTTTGACATGCTCTTGAATAAAGATATACTTTTTAAGATCCTTGCTACGCAAACAATATTTATAATAGTTGGCAGACTTATACTGTTAAGCGAATTTCTGATAGCAGTGATCTTATCAAATATTTTAAGAAGCAGCATTAGATTAAAGTAATTTTGTTTTCATTTTTTTAAATTGTGATTTTTTAAATCTAATGGTGTGCACATCTTTTAAACTTTTTCTTACCCGACATGATCAATTGGATGCGGATGCTGATGTGCAAACTATAATTCCCCCTGAAGTTGACGATAACATGAAGGTTATTACATTTCAAAATATTTTTAATAAAAATGTTAGATTATTATTTCATACATATTTAAATTTTAAATATTCAAAGCAGGATTAACAATGATGGAATTACAAGTTTGAATAATAAAAGCAGCTTTGAAAAGAAAAATACTGTAAGTATACTATTGTACAATAATACAATTTTTACTTTTTGAAGATAATTATGGATTACTTAATCATATATTCTTCTTTTTTGGTTGATACTGGTGATAATACACCCAATTCTTATAAGACCAAGGAAAAGCGAATCAATGTTGATGAAGAGTTTGGCAACCCTGTTAGAGGAACGTATTCTCGGAATTCAAACACAAAGTTTCCAAAAGTTAAGAATATAAAAAAGGAGCCAACCAATGAAAGCGATTTTCCATTATTGTTGTTGGAGTTTTATTTACATTTTAGTAGTATGACTCAAACAGTGTTTTCATTATTATTGTTTCTGGATGATCAAGATAGTTGTTTGGGTGTTTTATAAATATTTCTATTTTTGTCTGTTAATTTATATTGTGACGAATTTGAAATTTTGGGATTTTAATTGTATTTTATTATTTTGTTTTCTAAATTTGCACGACAATTTATTTTTTATGTCGTTAAATAGTGGTAGGCTTCATTTATTATATATACAAACTATACTACTACAAAGAATAGTTTTCTGCAACTTTCAATAACAAACTACCAATGTAATCACTTCATTTAATGTGCAGACACTTTCATTCTAACCACTTCCTAATATTTAAAGTATGAACTTTGGCATGTGTGCAACTGCTTTTAGAAATGTAAGCGAATTATTAGCATAATAAAATTTTCATCTTTTGATTTTTTTATTCACTTTGTATCATATACAACGCTTTTACTTCTCTTTCAGCATGGTTTCATGATACTATAACGATTACTATAGTTTATTCTTAAATGGTTGAAGATGGCCGATTGAAAGCAATCTTTTTAAGATAAGGCGTGAGAAAGATGTCTCTCTTCCAACAAAACGGGATGACATCCATGTGAAAGTTATGTACCGATCTTCACATATTATTTCCATATCAATCTTATGTTAATTTTAACTAAACTGCAGGTACTAATAAAAAAAAGAAAACAATCTGAACTTTACTGCAATTTGAGTGATGAAACTGCACATGCGAGTTGCTTCTCAAGGAAGTTGAGCTTTGGTACCAAAAAATTTCAACTGCATGGTGGGATGTTGTCCACGAACAAGCAGCAAATTTTCACTCAGAATGATGAAAATGTAAATGGTACTCCTTATCATCCCAACTTAGTGAGACCTGGTGCAATTGAAGATATTACTGGAATGTCAACACTTTATTTAAGTTTAGGTGATAATGAATGTAACTTATATTAAAGTATTAAGTAATACTATTTATAACGACTCTATTTAATCTGTATGAGGTCATTCTTATCCTTCTGTTTCCAGGAGCATCAATTGATATTGCTTTGGATACTGATGCAGTTCAAAATTGCAGACTAAATACTACCCACCCAAACTCTTAACAGAACTCCTTTGAGGGATATAACCAACAGTATATTATAAGCTAATTATCATAATTATACACTCACTTATGATTGATAACAATTTTTATTTATTAATAAATCTAATATTGTTGTATTATTTTAAATTTATATGTATTATACAGCAAAAGTAAGTTGTTTATCGAGTGGCTTACCCAATGAAAAAAAAATCTCGAAGATTTGTTTTCAATAAAAATGGCATTGCGTCAACATTGCTGCAAGAAAATCATACTATTGATAACAATCATTTTGAGCATGATGCTTCGACGGGTATACAATTTTCTTCATCTCATAAAGTAAATGTCAAGAAGTTGTTCTTTAATTATTTATTCAATTTCAGTGTTTCAGAACAATGCACAATTTGCATATACTCAAATGGATTCCAAAAAAAATGTGAGCAAAATCACAAGTGTTAAGTTTAAAATTATGGGAAAAATTTGGTGACAGTTTTTTATTGTGTTTTTATGAGTGCTTTTTAAAAAATGCAGTCGGTTGTTCGCGATTTCAGACCAATACAACAAATTATAGCAAAGCACCAAGACATTTTGTTATCTGTGAAACTGACGTTACACCAGATTATTCGACGAAGATAATACCAGTAATAATCTTATTATTTAATCTTATTTCTATTTTTTATTTATTTATTTATTTATTTATAAGATTTAATTATTTTTTGGGTCGTATTAAGTATTAGTTAATCTTTTGTTACTGAAACTATCAGCATTTAATCATTCGAATCCAATAACAACTACTAATATTCAAAAATCAATCCTTCAAAATGATGCTGATAGTGATCCAAGTCATCATTTTGATGGACATGGTCAAGCAGGCATTGTTTACATCTGAAAAATAAGTTATATATTTTTATTATTACTTATTTAAACACGTTTCTTCATCTGTCAAGTCGAAAGTAGTGCAAAGTTATAATTATATACTATTTTACAGATTATTTTGACATAGGAGATCCGTCTTGGATTTCTCAAGATTGTGGAGCAATGACGGGGTGTGGTGAAAGGGGTGAAAAACATAGAAGTGCAACTGTCCCAAAATTGTCTCTATGTTTCTTGCAAGACAAAATTCAACTTGCTCCTTATGAAGATCCACCATTATTGATTCAACAGTTATTTTTTGGTGATGATGATAGAAGTAAATACCTTTTAAAAAATATTCGAGCATTCAACATGATGTTTTCTTTTACTTCAATGGGTGGTCAAGTTGTTAATTCAATAAACGGTGGTAATGGTCCCCCTATGTTTGTTATGAGCGGAGAAAACTACCATTAGATTGGTAGCTTACTTCCAGTTCCTTGATCTACACCAATTTTTTTCCAATTGTACATATATGATACGGAGAATTAAATAAGCAATCGAATATCTGTTATTGGTTATGCAACACTATAATTATTTTACACTTATTACTAAAATTACTAAAAAAATATTGTTTACATAATTATGTTATTTTCTTTAATACATGATGGAAAGAGATTTTCTTTTTTTGGGAGAATCAATTGTTAGGGATTTATAAGAAACAATGGATTCATGTAATCCATATGTCAAAATATATATAATGGTACGTGATAAAATAGTTGAAGATGAATTTGCTAATGTAAAGCTGAGACTAATTGGAAAAAGAGGTCGCGATGCTAGAACTCACAATCTTCCTAATGTATCCGAAGTTGTTGCTCTAATTGTTGGTGACTTTGATACAGCAGATGCTGAGAGAGACGTTATAGTTGAAACCCGATCGAATTTGTTACAGCATGTTTCCATCTTAACAAAGCTTTATTTGCCATTATAGTATCCACTATTATTTCCAAGAGGTGGAGATGGATGGGAGGAAGGTATTAAGTTAAAGCAATCACCATAAAATGAGTCAAAGAAATGACAGTCCGTTGCGATTCGATAATTTTTGACATACATTATCCAACAAAGGATTAATCAGAGTCCTCTTTTATTAGTTGCTAGAAGGTTATTCCAGCAATTTTTGGTGGATTTATACAGTATGGTAGAATCACCAAAACTTCATTTTATAAGAACTCATCAGAAGCAACTTAGAGATGATATCTACAAGGATTTAGAGGATGCAGTACTGCGATGTGAAACTGATCCTACTACAATTGGAAAGGAATTGTGTCATCGTCGAGTTTTACAGGAAGTGCAAGATATCTCTTTCAAAATTATCAAGATGCAATGGCAATTTGCGGATAGGCTGACAATCCAGATTTATTCATAACATTTACTTGCAACCAAAAGTGGCCAGAATTACATAGACTTTTAACATTCTATGGACTCAAACCTGAAGATAGGCCAGACTTACTCTATCATGTTTTCAAAATGAAACTTGATCATTTGATAAAGGAGATCAAGCAAGGCAATATTTTTAGGCAGGTTAAGGCAGGTAAGATAAGAATTAATACAAGTACCACTTTTTAAATGTTACCACTTTGGTTAAATATTTACTCATAATAGTTATATTATTTTGTAGTTATTTACACAATAGATTTTCAGAAAAGAGGGTTGTCGCATACATACATATTGGTTTTCTTACATCCTGAATATAGGTATCAAATAACTATTGATATAGATAAAATTATATATGTTGAAATACCAGATAAAGGTAGTGATCCCTTTTTGTATGAGATTGTGCCGACACTAATGATACATGGTCCATGTGGAGCTGCAAATAGAAGATCTCCATGTATGAAAAATGGGAAGTGTACAAAACATTTTACAAAAAAAAAATTGTTGAAAGGACTACAATTGATGATGAGGGATATCCAATCTATAGAAGAAGAAATAATGGCGTAACTATTAAAAAAAGTGATTCTCTTATTGACAATAGATATGTTGTTCCATACAACAGACACTTACTTTTGAGGTATAATGCTCATATAAATGTTGAATGGTGTAACCAATCCCGTTTAATTAAGTATCTTTTTAAATACATCAAAAAAGGACAAGATCGTGTAACGGCAACCTTTTATCAGAGTTCTACACAACAACGTAATGCTCAAAGAATGGATGAAATAAAGTTGTATTATGATTGTAGATACTTATCTTCGTGTGAATCTGCTTGGAGACTTTCTGTTTTTGATATCAATTGTAGAGAACCTATCGTTGAGCTTTTGAGCTTTCACTTGCCAAATGAGCAAACAGTAACTTTTTCAGACAATGATGCAATGTTGTGCTTGAGAGACCTAAATCTCAAAAATCCAAATTATTAGCATGGTTTGAAACAAATAAAAAGTTTCCTCAAGCAAGGGTGTAAGGACCCTGATTTTGGGAATTATTTTTTATTTTATTTATATGATTTCTATTTATTAAGTTAGATTTTTATTTTTAATTATGACTATAGATGTACTTTTCCGTAGCTTTAATTTTTGGAGCATAAGAAATGTCGATCTTTCAAAATGTCCTTCATGAGTTTTGAAGTAGACACGTCTACCTTCAATTTGACATAGCATGTCCCTTCTAAACTTGTCCCCTAATATTATTTTGACTTCACACAACTTCGGGGAAATATAGGCCATTTGACTAATTACTGTAATTCTAGACCTAGCTTCCAACTTGAGTACGGAACTCAACATCGATCAAAACCGGTTGACCCAATATATGATTTTGACCCATTTTGAGCCTACTACACACATGCTAAGGGTGTACCGCTCAATCGAGTCCCCATGTGCTATTTGTTTGCGAATGGCACAAGAGACCAATGGGTTGACTTTTCGAGTTCGATTTGATTAGAAAATATATTTGGACCCTAACCAAGCCAACCCCACTTGGTAGAGCCATATTAAGTTGCCATGACTTAGTAGAATTATTATTAATTTATTTTGGGCCAGATAGATTTAAATACAATTTTGTATATATATAATTATATTTATAATAGCTGTCACGACCCGATCCCAATTTCTTGGGTCGACTCGGATCATGCCCAGCCTGCACCGTTGTTGAGACGGCGGCAGTAAGCTGTATTCCATATGCAGGTACAATCAACAACATTTGAAATTTTTAATTGCCACAACATTTAATTTAACGATAAAATAAACTTGTTCATTACAAAAGAGTTCACCACTTTTAAAATAACATTAATTTAAATAAAGACAACAAATCTCCATCTAAGCAGAAGTGTCATCATCAACATCAGGAACCTCCTCTGGAAGCACAGCAGGATACAGCTCTGGGTCGTAATAGCTACTAATCTGTAGCTCTGAGTCATCAATAGGACCTATTGGGTGTGGGGAATCCAGTCAGGAAAAGAGCAAGTACAATTATGAAAATAACAATTTGCATAATGAATAGAAAATTGAAATATTAAAATAACTTTGGAAACAATGATTTTCAACTATAAAACAATTGTGATTTGAGTATGCAGTATCTATGACCGGTTTAGGATGATTCACTTGTATCCTATTGATACGGTCCGGCCTAACCCCGTGTGAAGAGGGGTAAGCTCGCACATTCATTTACTATTGGGCTTTGATCATAGATAACTACACTACTCCCCATTATCCCGATGCAATGATTCAATGTGTTACTCTAGGAGAGAGTACGTGTAACAATTGTGTATTTAATATGCAATATTCTAATATTAATTAAACTGAAATTAACACAACCATACTTGCCTTGAATTTCAATTGGTCGAGATTTGTACTTCGGGATTCGAAAGGTCACGTTCTTCCTTGAAATCCTACATTCCGGGGAACTTTATCTCAGAAATACAAATACCAGAAAAATCTAGTTGCAATCTCTATTTGTCTTTCCTAGTCTATTTTAGTTATTAGCTAACTAACACAACATCACAACATTTACTAATGAGTTTGAATTTAGAAATTCAATTTATTTAGGTTTTTCGGGAAAACTTGTAATTTTCAATTTAAATATAAAACTTGGTATTTTATTAACTTATTGGGAAAAAGATTGGTGTTTTATAATAACTAAATAAAAATATAATTTCTTTTCTTAAAATGAGAAAATCGTGAATTATTAATTAATAATTAATAATATTATTGATTAATCCTACTCGTTTACTCAATCCCAGAATTCACAAATCTAATGTTCCTACTGATTACAAACTTTTGCAGAAAATAAAAGAATAGGCTTATGCCCTTACAAATTAATACATGAATTTAAATAAGAGAAAAATGGGTTAGTCCTTTTAAATCACCTAAAAATTAAATAATAAAATTTTAACTAAATGTGTAAATTATTAGAATGTCTCAGAACTGGTCCAATCTTCAAATACAGCTACTCTGCCTCAACGTCCGGACGAACCGGTGCGTTTGCATTTCGCTGGGGCCCATTGACCAATATGGTCGTCGCCCAAAATAATATAAAAAAAATAATATTATCCGAAAATCCTTTGAAAATCATTTTTATAATTTTCTAAAAATTTCGGCAGCACTCCCTCTGTTTTCGGTCAACCCAAAAACTGGGAAATGCTTCCGATATACCTGCAAAATAATTTCCAAAACTCGAAATTCATATATATATCCATAGAACATATTTTTTCCAAAGCCAACACAGCATTTCCGAAATGATAACGAAATTCCCGAAACCCGAAACCATTCCGATTTAACTTCCCAAAAGAATTCAATTCCAGCATATTAACCGAAAATTCCCAACAGAACCCAAAAGCAATAACAGAACATTATCCAATCTCATTCACAGAGCTTAAGAGCAAAAATTTGAATCTCCAATCATTTCCATTAATTCTCGTAAACCCGAGAATACAGAAAACAGAGAATCTCTTCTTAAAAAGTTCTCAAAAATCCGAGAAAAACTACAGAACCCAGTTCTGTCCTAATAATTCTATTTAATCACAGAAAACAAACCACAGCAATCATTTCCGAGATTTTCGGAAAAGCCGAAATAGCAACGTAACTATTACGTTGTCGAAAACCGAAATCCCGAAGGATTCGGGGACCAGAGAATTCATCATCGACAGAAAGGAAAATAGAGTTCCAGAAATTATACCCAAAACCGAAGTCGAAGGAAATCCCGATTTTGGGTCGCGGTACCGAACGGCAAAACGGACAGTGCTGGACATGGACAGGGACGAGCAAAGGGTCGACGGACGAAGGCCACGCGGGGTGCCGGCGGCGGTGACGCGGGGCCGCGCGGGTCGACGGGAGCGCCGGGAAGCGGCTCGGTCGCGCTGGAAAGGGGCGTCGGCCTCGGGAAAACTCGGCCAGTGGTTCGCCGGGGAGGATCGAGAAGGGGATCGCCGGAAAATAGTTGATTTGGAAAGAGGATGAAGAAGATGGTGATGGTGTGGAAAAAAAATGATGGGGAAAAGCCCCTTTTATAGGAAATAGGTAGTGAAGGTTACCATTTAAGAAGATGGAGAGCCACCATGGCTTGATGGTCGGCCGGTTATGGAAGGCGAGGGGGTCAACGGGTGGGGAAGAAGAAGAAAACTTCTTCGGTTCACAAAGGCCACTCACAGCACCCAACACTAAAGAAGAATGAAAAGGCTATTGAATGTTTTCTTCATCAGACACTTAATATATGTCATTCAATACCAAGAGTAAGTATAGACTTAATGGGTTGAGACATACGAATGGGTTTGAAACCCATTCAAGATTTATAGGTTAGCCTATAATTGGCTTGGGTTAGGTCCAATTTAGAAAAATAATGAGTTTGGGCCAGGATTGAAACTAATGGCCAAAGCAATGGGTTTCAATAAAATTTAAAGGCTTTGGGCTAGGAAAATTTTAGACAACTAAAAATATTTTTAAAGGAAATATTATTTAGAAAATTTTTGTACAATTTATAAAAAATATTTTATGTTCAAATTTGGGTTCAAGTCCGGGCTGACATGCCAAAAATCCAAGTTTAACTATTTGGAAAATAATTTACTCTTAAATAAATATTATTAACATCTAACATTATTCTAAAGAAAAATTTATTGCTAACAAAATTTTATTTAGCAAATAAAAAAAATTAGAAGTAAACTAAAAATACGGGTTTCACAACCTTCCCTCCTTAGAAAATTTCGTCCTCGAAATTTAAGGACAGGTAGGACAGGATTCCCACAATTCAATTAGACACGAGTATGGTGTTCAATTCAGGTTCAAACAATAAGAATTTTTAAAGGTAATCATGGATGAGACAATTTAGGGACAAAATAAAATATAAAGCGAACCAAAGTGTATGAGGTTGATCAGACCATCATTGCACCGGTTCTGATTAGACAATATATTAATGGAGGCCTCCAATAAGATAATGTCATGATCAAGCTTGAAAAAAGAATAGCTCGCAAAACTAGGCTAACAAGCATAATGTCAAATTTGAAAATGAAACAGATGAGTATGGAAAAAAATAGGAATAATGATTCAACTTTGCCTGATCTTCATCTCACCTCTGACTATGCTTGTTACTGGTTTCTCTGACACTGCCTTCTTCTACAAATTCCAGTGGTTGACAACTGTTGTCTGCCCAGTGCTTCTGTCTATCATAGCTTGTCTCTGATCATCTTCACTTCCTCTGCTGCGCCAGTTACTCTCTCTGGATCTAACAGTATTCTTTCTTCTACATCGTCCTATGCAAGTTATGTACGAAAACTACATCCAAAACTTCAATGATGTTGTACTGATGCTAACTGGGTATTTATTGTAAGAAAACTCTACCAAAGATAATTGATCTTTCCAAGATCCTCCAGATTCCAGGAGGCAAGATTCTTCAGCATGTCTTCAAACGTCTAGATTGACTTCTTTGATTGTCTGTCAGTTGGAACTTCATGAATCCGGTAGATGTGTCTCTTGCACATTGCCGCCAACTCTTTCGTGAATAAAGCAACTTCATAATGAACTGACTTGGTCAGTCAGTCCACAAAATCCAATTGGTGATCTTCCCTCCTTAGGAACAAAGTAATCCTAACACAAAATCCATTTATGTGTTCCATCGTTGGCAATAGAGAAACTCCCAAATGTTCCTGCCAACACTTGATCTCTAAGTTTACAAGTGCCTTGTCTTGAAACTGCGTCTTCTTGACTTTGTTCTTCAGACTCGAGCTCACTTGCAGCTTTATTGACACTGAATCAGCATCTAGTTCCATCCTTCTATCTTCAGACAGTATGCTCTCCAGCCCAACTTCCTGATGTCTAGGTGCCGCTTCTTGGTCAAACCATCGATATCAGCTTCAATCGTCTTCGTTTACCCAATATTCCGCTCTTTCTGAGTAGAAATATATTTCAGACTTTTATAGTCCGTATATAATTTTACTCCCTTTCCATAATAATTCCATAGCCTTAAAGCAAGGATACTTACAACAAGTTCTGAATTATGTGTGGGATAGTTCTTCTCATGAGTCCGTAATTGCCTAGATATGTAGACAATTATTTTTCCATGTTGTTGAAGAATACAACCCAGTCTTTTTCCTGAGACATCTCTGTAGATGGTGAAACCACCGGATCCTGCGGGTAGCGCAAGGATTGGTAAGCTTCTTCTACAGCTTCTTAAATGCGTCCAGACAAACTCTTCATTCTTTCGAGTCAGCTTCATCATCGACTCAGCAATCTTGGCGAATTCCTACACAGATTCCAGTAGTATCCCATCAAGTCCAAGAAACCATTGAACTTAGATATACGACTTCTCCACAGCGGCTATCTATCTAGAGTCTATCAAATTTTCTTCTCTTGTGACATTATGGCAAAAACCACATTGTCTAAGAAAATTCATGTCTTGATAGCTTACCAAAAACTTCTTCAAAGTTCCTAGAAATTTCTCAGATGCTCTTCATGTTCTTCTTCAGTCCTTGAGTATATCAGATTTTTGTTATCTAAAGAAAAGACAACAAACTGATTCAATTACTCATAAAAAGACTCTGTTCATGAGATTCATGAACACAACATGAGTATTCATCATTCCAAGAGACATGATCCAAAAATTCAACTACCAGTATTTGGTGTTGAATGTCGTCTTGAGAATGTACTCCTTCATGATCTTAATCTGATGGTAGTCAGTTCTTAAGTTAATCTCCGAAAACCCTTAAGTTCACTCAACTTGGATAGATCATCAGTCGAGAAAAAGTAATTCTTCAGTGCCCTGATAGTCTACTCTCATCCATATTGTTTTATCCTTCTTGGATACAAACAAGACTGATGCTTCTTAGAGTGAAGCTCCGTCTTATATGAAACCCAACACCTTTAGTCCATTGATCTAATCCTTCATTTCCTTGGCTTCCTTCAGGTCGATTCTATAGTATCACTTAGTCATAGGGAAGGAGCTAGATACTAGGTTAATGGAATATTTCTATGCATAGGGTAATCCAGAAACTATTAGGGAAAACTTCTATCATGAAGATGTAACTAAGATTTTTATTCATATAAGAGAATTACAACAAAACTCTCATAATTGATCTAGGGACATCTTGTTACAGCTTCTTAATAGATAATACTACTCAGCAGTCCTAAGTACTATTCTTCATGGTTCTGGTTCTTGCTTGGGCATCTCCATTTTCTTCCTCTTCTATGATCCTTGATTCTGCTTCATCCCTTCCTACGGTCTGTTGGATAGAGTCCTGAGGTTGTGGCATAATAGACGCTCCGATACGATGATAAGATAAGAGGCAGTCCTTAACTTGATGTTCAGCAGATCCACACACCAAACATTGCCTTAATCTCTTGCGACAAATGTTGGCTTGGTGACCAGGTCTCTTACAGTAGGCACAAGCCAAAAGCTTCTTGCAATATGGTTGTCGGACAGGGCCCAAATATCTTCTATTCTCATGGGTATCCCTCCTAGGACGAGGTTCCGCTCCAACTTGGTTTAAAATGGCTAAGGTTGCGTCGTTGATATTCTTCATGACTTCTCTCGAGATATCCATCTGTTCAGCTTGAATCTTCTGATACTCTAGGATTTCTTGAAATAGAGCAACCATCTGAGAGGTGTTCTCTGGTACTGGTGAAGCAACATGAGTGGGTACTTCCTCAAAGAAAAGTAACCCAGTTAGAGGAGAGGTAGGATTTGCCAGTGTGGGGAAAACTTCACTGGATGATTGGTGAGGATGATCAATCAGCTGGTTGGGTGAAAAGCTCTGACCGGAGATGATACCACATCGCCAGCAGAGTTGGTTTTGTCAGTGGTCATTCTCTGGAAGGTTTAGGATGCAAGCATAAGCAAGGTAACCTACCAGTCTATAAAAATATTTATCATATATAAATCGGTCCTATGTTGTGGCAATTTTGATGTTCTAGTGTTCCTAATTGTTTCTAGTTTTCCTAAATTGTTGATTTAGTTGACCTGCATGGGCCACCACTAAAAACATGTCACGACCCGATCCCAATTTCTTGGGTCGACTCGGATCATGCCCAGCCTGCACCGTTGTTGAGACGGCGGCAGTAAGCTGTATTCCATATGCAGGTACAATCAACAACATTTGAAATTTTAATTGCCACAACATTTAATTTAACGATAAAATAAACTTGTTCATTACAAAAGAGTTCACCACTTTTAAAATAACATTAATTTAAATAAAGACAACAAATCTCCATCTAAGCAGAAGTGTCATCATCAACATCAGGAACCTCCTCTGGAAGCACAGCAGGATACAGCTCTGGGTCGTAATAGCTACTAATCTGTAGCTCTGAGTCATCAATAGGACCTATTGGGTGTGGGGAATCCAGTCAGGAAAAGAGCAAGTACAATTATGAAAATAATAATTTGCATAATGAATAGAAAATTGAAATATTAAAATAACTTTGGAAACAATGATTTTCAACTATAAAACAATTGTGATTTGAGTATGCAGTATCTATGACCGGTTTAGGATGATTCACTTGTATCCTATTGATACGGTCCGGCCTAACCCCGTGTGAAGAGGGGTAAGCTCGCACATTCATTTACTATTGGGCTTTGATCATAGATAACTACACTACTCCCCATTATCCCGATGCAATGATTCAATGTGTTACTCTAGGAGAGAGTACGTGTAACAATTGTGTATTTAATATGCAATATTCTAATATTAATTAAACTGAAATTAACACAACCATACTTGCCTTGAATTTCAATTGGTCGAGATTTGTACTTCGGGATTCGAAAGGTCACGTTCTTCCTTGAAATCCTACATTCCGGGGAACTTTATCTCAGAAATACAAATACCAGAAAAATCTAGTTGCAATCTCTATTTGTCTTTCCTAGTCTATTTTAGTTATTAGCTAACTAACACAACATCACAACGTTTACTAATGAGTTTGAATTTAGAAATTCAATTTATTTAGGTTTTTCGGGAAAACTTGTAATTTTCAATTTAAATATAAAACTTGGTATTTTATTAACTTATTGGGAAAAAGATTGGTATTTTATAATAACTAAATAAAAATATAATTTCTTTTCTTAAAATGAGAAAATCGTGAATTATTAATTAATAATTAATAATATTATTGATTAATCCTACTCGTTTACTCAATCCCAGAATTCACAAATCTAATGTTCCTACTGATTACAAACTTTTGCAGAAAATAAAAGAATAGGCTTATGCCCTTACAAATTAATACATGAATTTAAATAAGAGAAAAATGGGTTAGTCCTTTTAAATCACCTAAAAATTAAATAATAAAATTTTAACTAAATGTGTAAATTATTAGAATGTCTCAGAACTGGTCCAATCTTCAAATACAGCTACTCTGCCTCAACGTCCGGACGAACCGGTGCGTTTGCATTTCGCTGGGGCCCATTGACCAATATGGTCGTCGCCCAAAATAATATAAAAAAAAATAATATTATCCGAAAATCCTTTGAAAATCATTTTTATAATTTTCTAAAAATTTTGGCAGCACTCCCTCTGTTTTCGGTCAACCCAAAAACTGGGAAATGCTTCCGATATACCTGCAAAATAATTTCCAAAACTCGAAATTCATATATATATCCATAGAACATATTTTTTCCAAAGCCAACACAGCATTTCTGAAATGATAACGAAATTCCCGAAACCCGAAACCATTCCGATTTAACTTCCCAAAAGAATTCAATTCCAGCATATTAACCGAAAATTCCCAACAGAACCCAAAAGCAATAACAGAACATTATCCAATCTCATTCACAGAGCTTAAGAGCAAAAATTTGAATCTCCAATCATTTCCATTAATTCTCGAAAACCCGAGAATACAGAAAACAGAGAATCTCTTCTTAAAAAGTTCTCAAAAATCCGAGAAAAACTACAGAACCCAGTTCTGTCCTAATAATTCTATTTAATCACTGAAAACAAACCACAGCAATCATTTCCGAGATTTTCGGAAAAGCCGAAATAGCAACGTAACTATTACGTTGTCGAAAACCGAAATCCCGAAGGATTCGGGGACCAGAGAATTCATCATCGACAGAAAGGAAAATAGAGTTCCAGAAATTATACCCAAAACCGAAGTCGAAGGAAATCCCGAATTTGGGTCGCGGTACCGAACGGCAAAACGGACAGTGCTGGACATGGACAGGGGCGAGCAAAGGGTCGACGGACGAAGGCCACGCGGGGTGCCGGCGGCGGTGACGCGGGGCCGCGCGGGTCGACGGGAGCGCCGGGAAGCGGCTCGGTCGCGCTGGAAAGGGGCGTCGGCCTCGGGAAAACTCGGCCAGTGGTTCGCCGGGGAGGATCGAGAAGGGGATCGCCGGAAAATAGTTGATTTGGAAAGAGGATGAAGAAGATGGTGATGGTGTGGAAAAAAAATGATGGGGAAAAGCCCCTTTTATAGGAAATAGGTAGTGAAGGTTACCATTTAAGAAGATGGAGAGCCACCATGGCTTGATGGTCGGCCGGTTATGGAAGGCGAGGGGGTCAACGGGTGGGGAAGAAGAAGAAAACTTCTTCGGTTCACAAAGGCCACTCACAGCACCCAACACTAAAGAAGAATGAAAAGGCTATTGAATGTTTTCTTCATCAGACACTTAATATATGTCATTCAATACCAAGAGTAAGTATAGACTTAAATGGGTTGAGACATACGAATGGGTTTGAAACCCATTCAAGATTTATAGGTTAGCCTATAATTGGCTTGGGTTAGGTCCAATTTAGAAAAATAATGAGTTTGGGCCAGGATTGAAACTAATGGCCAAAGCAATGGGTTTCAATAAAATTTAAAGGCTTTGGGCTAGGAAAATTTTAGACAACTAAAAATATTTTTAAAGGAAATATTATTTAGAAAATTTTTGTACAATTTATAAAAAATATTTTATGTTCAAATTTGGGTTCAAGTCCGGGCTGACATGCCAAAAATCCAAGTTTAACTATTTGGAAAATAATTTACTCTTAAATAAATATTATTAACATCTAACATTATTCTAAAGAAAAATTTATTGCTAACAAAATTTTATTTAGCAAATAAAAAAAATTAGAAGTAAACTAAAAATACGGGTTTCACAACCTTCCCTCCTTAGAAAATTTCGTCCTCGAAATTTAAGGACAGGTAGGACAGGATTCCCACAATTCAATTAGACACGAGTATGGTGTTCAATTCAGGTTCAAACAATAAGAATTTTTAAAGGTAATCATGGATGAGACAATTTAGGGACAAAATAAAATATAAAGCGAACCAAAGTGTATGAGGTTGATCAGACCATCATTGTACCGGTTCTGATTAGACAATATATTAATGGAGGCCTCCAATAAGATAATGTCATGATCAAGCTTGAAAAAAGAATAGCTCGCAAAACTAGGCTAACAAGCATAATGTCAAATTTGAAAATGAAACAGATGAGTATGGAAAAAAATAGGAATAATGATTCAACTTTGCCTGATCTTCATCTCACCTCTGACTATGCTTGTTACTGGTTTCTCTGACACTGCCTTCTTCTACAAATTCCAGTGGTTGACAACTGTTGTCTGCCCAGTGCTTCTGTCTATCATAGCTTGTCTCTGATCATCTTCACTTCCTCTGCTGCGCCAGTTACTCTCTCTGGATCTAACAGTAATCTTTCTTCTACATCGTCCTATGCAAGTTATGTACGAAAACTACATCCAAAACTTCAATGATGTTGTACTGATGCTAACTGGGTATTTATTGTAAGAAAACTCTACCAAAGATAATTGATCTTTCCAAGATCCTCCAGATTCCAGGAGGCAAGATTCTTCAGCATGTCTTCAAACGTCTAGATTGACTTCTTTGATTGTCTGTCAGTTGGAACTTCATGAATCCGGTAGATGTGTCTCTTGCACATTGCCGCCAACTCTTTCGTGAATAAAGCAACTTCATAATGAACTGACTTGGTCAGTCAGTCCACAAAATCCAATTGGTGATCTTCCCTCCTTAGGAACAAAGTAATCCTAACACAAAATCCATTTATGTGTTCCATCGTTGGCAATAGAGAAACTCCCAAATGTTCCTGCCAACACTTGATCTCTAAGTTTACAAGTGCCTTGTCTTGAAACTGCGTCTTCTTGACTTTGTTCTTCAGACTCGAGCTCACTTGCAGCTTTATTGACACTGAATCAGCATCTAGTTCCATCCTTCTATCTTCAGACAGTATGCTCTCCAGCCCAACTTCCTGATGTCTAGGTGCCGCTTCTTGGTCAAACCATCGATATCAGCTTCAATCGTCTTCGTTTACCCAATATTCCGCTCTTTCTGAGTAGAAATATATTTCAGACTTTTATAGTCCGTATATAATTTTACTCCCTTTCCATAATAATTCCATAGCCTTAAAGCAAGGATACTTACAACAAGTTCTGAATTATGTGTGGGATAGTTCTTCTCATGAGTCCGTAATTGCCTAGATATGTAGACAATTATTTTCCCATGTTGTTGAAGAATACAACCCAGTCTTTTTCCTGAGACATCTCTGTAGATGGTGAAACCACCGGATCCTGCGGGTAGCGCAAGGATTGGTAAGCTTCTTCTACAGCTTCTTAAATGCGTCCAGACAAACTCTTCATTCTTTCGAGTCAGCTTCATCATCGACTCAGCAATCTTGGCGAATTCCTACACAGATTCCAGTAGTATCCCATCAAGTCCAAGAAACCATTGAACTTAGATATACGACTTCTCCACAGCGGCTATCTATCTAGAGTCTATCAAATTTTCTTCTCTTGTGACATTATGGCAAAAACCACATTGTCTAAGAAAATTCATGTCTTGATAGCTTACCAAAAACTTCTTCAAAGTTCCTAGAAATTTCTCAGATGCTCTTCATGTTCTTCTTCAGTCCTTGAGTATATCAGATTTTTGTTATCTAAAGAAAAGACAACAAACTGATTCAATTACTCATAAAAGACTCTGTTCATGAGATTCATGAACACAACATGAGTATTCATCATTCCAAGAGACATGATCCAAAAATTCAACTACCAGTATTTGGTGTTGAATGTCGTCTTGAGAATGTACTCCTTCATGATCTTAATCTGATGGTAGTCAGTTCTTAAGTTAATCTCCGAAAACCCTTAAGTTCACTCAACTTGGATAGATCATCAGTCGAGAAAAAGTAATTCTTCAGTGCCCTGATAGTCTACTCTCATCCATATTGTTTTATCCTTCTTGGATACAAACAAGACTGATGCTTCTTAGAGTGAAGCTCCGTCTTATATGAAACCCAACACCTTTAGTCCATTGATCTAATCCTTCATTTCCTTGGCTTCCTTCAGGTCGATTCTATAGTATCACTTAGTCATAGGGAAGGAGCTAGATACTAGGTTAATGGAATATTTCTATGCATAGGGTAATCCAGAAACTATTAGGGAAAACTTCTATCATGAAGATGTAACTAAGATTTTTATTCATATAAGAGAATTACAACAAAACTCTCATAATTGATCTAGGGACATCTTGTTACAGCTTCTTAATAGATAATACTACTCAGCAGTCCTAAGTACTATTCTTCATGGTTCTGGTTCTTGCTTGGGCATCTCCATTTTCTTCCTCTTCTATGATCCTTGATTCTGCTTCATCCCTTCCTACGGTCTGTTGGATAGAGTCCTGAGGTTGTGGCATAATAGACGCTCCGATACGATGATAAGATAAGAGGCAGTCCTTAACTTGATGTTCAGCAGATCCACACACCAAACATTGCCTTAATCTCTTGCGACAAATGTTGGCTTGGTGACCAGGTCTCTTACAGTAGGCACAAGCCAAAAGCTTCTTGCAATATGGTTGTCGGACAGGGCCCAAATATCTTCTATTCTCATGGGTATCCCTCCTAGGACGAGGTTCCGCTCCAACTTGGTTTAAAATGGCTAAGGTTGCGTCGTTGATATTCTTCATGACTTCTCTCGAGATATCCATCTGTTCAGCTTGAATCTTCTGATACTCTAGGATTTCTTGAAATAGAGCAACCATCTGAGAGGTGTTCTCTGGTACTGGTGAAGCAACATGAGTGGGTACTTCCTCAAAGAAAAGTAACCCAGTTAGAGGAGAGGTAGGATTTGCCAGTGTGGGGAAAACTTCACTGGATGATTGGTGAGGATGATCAATCAGCTGGTTGGGTGAAAAGCTCTGACCGGAGATGATACCACATCGCCAGCAGAGTTGGTTTTGTCAGTGGTCATTCTCTGGAAGGTTTAGGATGCAAGCATAAGCAAGGTAACCTACCAGTCTATAAAAATATTTATCATATATAAATCGGTCCTATGTTGTGGCAATTTTGATGTTCTAGTGTTCCTAATTGTTTCTAGTTTTCCTAAATTGTTGATTTAGTTGACCTGCATGGGCCACCACTAAAAACATGTCACGACCCGATCCCAATTTCTTGGGTCGACTCGGATCATGCCCAGCCTGCACCGTTGTTGAGACGGCGGCAGTAAGCTGTATTCCATATGCAGGTACAATCAACAACATTTGAAATTTTTAATTGCCACAACATTTAATTTAACGATAAAATAAACTTGTTCATTACAAAAGAGTTCACCACTTTTAAAATAACATTAATTTAAATAAAGACAACAAATCTCCATCTAAGCAGAAGTGTCATCATCAACATCAGGAACCTCCTCTGGAAGCACAGCAGGATACAGCTCTGGGTCGTAATAGCTACTAATCTGTAGCTCTGAGTCATCAATAGGACCTATTGGGTGTGGGGAATCCAGTCAGGAAAAGAGCAAGTACAATTATGAAAATAACAATTTGCATAATGAATAGAAAATTGAAATATTAAAATAACTTTGGAAACAATGATTTTCAACTATAAAACAATTGTGATTTGAGTATGCAGTATCTATGACCGGTTTAGGATGATTCACTTGTATCCTATTGATACGGTCCGGCCTAACCCCGTGTGAAGAGGGGTAAGCTCGCACATTCATTTACTATTGGGCTTTGATCATAGATAACTACACTACTCCCCATTATCCCGATGCAATGATTCAATGTGTTACTCTAGGAGAGAGTACGTGTAACAATTGTGTATTTAATATGCAATATTCTAATATTAATTAAACTGAAATTAACACAACCATACTTGCCTTGAATTTCAATTGGTCGAGATTTGTACTTCGGGATTCGAAAGGTCACGTTCTTCCTTGAAATCCTACATTCCGGGGAACTTTATCTCAGAAATACAAATACCAGAAAAATCTAGTTGCAATCTCTATTTGTCTTTCCTAGTCTATTTTAGTTATTAGCTAACTAACACAACATCACAACGTTTACTAATGAGTTTGAATTTAGAAATTCAATTTATTTAGGTTTTTCGGGAAAACTTGTAATTTTCAATTTAAATATAAAACTTGGTATTTTATTAACTTATTGGGAAAAAGATTGGTATTTTATAATAACTAAATAAAAATATAATTTCTTTTCTTAAAATGAGAAAATCGTGAATTATTAATTAATAATTAATAATATTATTGATTAATCCTACTCGTTTACTCAATCCCAGAATTCACAAATCTAATGTTCCTACTGATTACAAACTTTTGCAGAAAATAAAAGAATAGGCTTATGCCCTTACAAATTAATACATGAATTTAAATAAGAGAAAAATGGGTTAGTCCTTTTAAATCACCTAAAAATTAAATAATAAAATTTTAACTAAATGTGTAAATTATTAGAATGTCTCAGAACTGGTCCAATCTTCAAATACAGCTACTCTGCCTCAACGTCCGGACGAACCGGTGCGTTTGCATTTCGCTGGGGCCCATTGACCAATATGGTCGTCGCCCAAAATAATAAAAAAAAAATAATATTATCCGAAAATCCTTTAAAAATTATTTTATAATTTTCTAAAAATTTCGGCAGCACTCCCTCTGTTTTCGGTCAACCCAAAAACTGGGAAATGCTTCCGATATACCTGCAAAATAATTTCCAAAACTCGAAATTCATATATATCCATAGAACATATTTTTTCCAAAGCCAACACAGCATTTCCGAAATGATAACGAAATTCCCGAAACCCGAAACCATTCCGATTTAACTTCCCAAAAGAATTCAATTCCAGCATATTAACCGAAAATTCCCAACAGAACCCAAAAGCAATAACAGAACATTATCCAATCTCATTCACAGAGCTTAAGAGCAAAAATTTGAATCTCCAATCATTTCCATTAATTCTCGAAAACCCGAGAATACAGAAAACAGAGAATCTCTTCTTAAAAAGTTCTCAAAAATCCGAGAAAAACTACAGAACCCAGTTCTGTCCTAATAATTCTATTTAATCACAGAAAACAAACCACAGCAATCATTTCCGAGATTTTCGGAAAAGCCGAAATAGCAACGTAACTATTACGTTGTCGAAAACCGAAATCCCGAAGGATTTGGGGACCAGAGAATTCATCATCGACAGAAAGGAAAATAGAGTTCCAGAAATTATACCCAAAACCGAAGTCGAAGGAAATCCCGAATTTGGGTCGCGGTACCGAACGGCAAAACGGACAGTGCTGGACATGGACAGGGGCGAGCAAAGGGTCGACGGACGAAGGCCACGCGGGGTGCCGGCGGCGGTGACGCGGGGCCGCGCGGGTCGACGGGAGCGCCGGGAAGCGGCTCGGTCGCGCTGGAAAGGGGCGTCGGCCTCGGGAAAACTCGGCCAGTGGTTCGCCGGGGAGGATCGAGAAGGGGATCGCCGGAAAATAGTTGATTTGGAAAGAGGATGAAGAAGATGGTGATGGTGTGGAAAAAAAATGATGGGGAAAAGCCCCTTTTATAGGAAATAGGTAGTGAAGGTTACCATTTAAGAAGATGGAGAGCCACCATGGCTTGATGGTCGGCCGGTTATGGAAGGCGAGGGGGTCAACGGGTGGGGAAGAAGAAGAAAACTTCTTCGGTTCACAAAGGCCACTCACAGCACCCAACACTAAAGAAGAATGAAAAGGCTATTGAATGTTTTCTTCATCAGACACTTAATATATGTCATTCAATACCAAGAGTAAGTATAGACTTAATGGGTTGAGACATACGAATGGGTTTGAAACCCATTCAAGATTTATAGGTTAGCCTATAATTGGCTTGGGTTAGGTCCAATTTAGAAAAATAATGAGTTTGGGCCAGGATTGAAACTAATGGCCAAAGCAATGGGTTTCAATAAAATTTAAAGGCTTTGGGCTAGGAAAATTTTAGACAACTAAAAATATTTTTAAAGGAAATATTATTTAGAAAATTTTTGTACAATTTATAAAAAATATTTTATGTTCAAATTTGGGTTCAAGTCCGGGCTGACATGCCAAAAATCCAAGTTTAACTATTTGGAAAATAATTTACTCTTAAATAAATATTATTAACATCTAACATTATTCTAAAGAAAAATTTATTGCTAACAAAATTTTATTTAGCAAATAAAAAAAATTAGAAGTAAACTAAAAATACGGGTTTCACAATAGCCTAATACTATATCTATATATGGCATTAGTCATGTTAATTTGAGAGATGCATATCGACTAAAAATTTTGGCACGGATAGTGTAGTTGTGAGCTTTGACTAGTGTATTAGCCATTCTAGGGAGGCCTAGCCATAGCAGTGTCCTACTACGAAATCCAGTCAAAGTTGTGACTTAACCCCTATAAACGATTTAATTAAATAGTTATTAGGCTTTCTGACTTTTTAGCAAACCATGTTGTGCTAAACTAGTCAAACTGGCCCTGAACCAAGCCCAAGCCCAAGCCCAGATAATCTTGTGATTCGTCCAAAGACATCCATGTGGATATATTTTATGTATATGCATATATTTTGTAATTTATTTTAATGGATTAACAATTATTTTTAATTAGTTGTTATATGTATAATCTAAAAAGTTATTTGATATTAAATGGATTTATGCACTAAATATATAGGTGTGTATTGGTATATACTATTATCTTCCAAACTCTCAGTATTTTATTTCATTCTATCCATTTATTATTTATTTATTTATTTACATATTTATTTATCATAGAATTTATTTTACTTAGAAATAGGATTTATGGTACGCGCATGGGTTATATCTATATATAGGAATATAAGAACATTAGGTATATATGTAGCAATATAGCTTTTTATACAAAAAGAAAAAAGAAGAAGAGCAAAATCTCGCAAGAAATGAATTTCTCACGAAATGGACTTTCCCTACAAACCTGCAACCCAGCCGACCCCTTTCCTTATATATAGCAGATCCTATATACAAATATCGAGAAGATAGAAAGCGAGAGAGAAGAGAAACGCAACCCCAAACCCTAACTAAATTCCTGCCACCCTTACACACACACCCCAGTCGCCTGCACGCCGTCCTGGGTCACCGGAGGCCGGCCAGGGCCGCCAAAAAATGTGCAGTAACAGCAGCGTAACGGGGCAGCAACAAAAGCAGTTGCAGCAGCATGAAGGCAACTTCGCAGCAAGATTTCTCGACGCTCGATCGACCGCTTGTCGATCCATCTTCTAAGGTATGTAGACACCCCTACCAACTCCATTCTCCTTCAATTAGTTTAAATTCATATGCTCTAGATTGCCCAAAAATTCGATGCCAAAATTGGCAAAAAATTGTTTCGAAACGAAATAGAACATTATTTCCCGACCCTAATTTGGAAGGAGAATTGTCGCCAATCCCGAGCAAAATTTTGAAATCCATTAAAACAGTAATGTAGCGAACATAAATAGGATTAAAACCATGTTTAGTTTAATTCTAGTGGAGTATATCATGACAGAAATTAGTAGGAAATTAAGAAAAAATTAGGCAAACTGTTTTCAAAACTTAGAATTTTTTTTCGATACGGAGTCCGTCCTGACAATTCGGGCAACTTGGTTGCAATCCATGAGCATCAAAAGACGTGTACGAATGTTGCGGACCTGTGGGCTTTGACGGAACTCGAATTGGTTGCATGTGCGCGACAAATTCGAAGCGTATCCGTCGAAAATTCCTGTATCGACCTCTTTACAAACTATCCAATTACTTTGTGCACGTTCGTCATATCATAACGAAACTTGCGCCACTGGACTCGTATCATTTTTTGGTCCTATAAGCCAAGTTTGGTTCGATTCTGAGACGGTCGATCGAAACACTATTTTGGTGGGCCCGTGGACCGAATCAACGGGAAATTTTGTGCACGGCTTATCAGAATCCAAATCTGGACATACCTTTGAGTTCGTATCGAAAAACTGGACTCGTAGGTATATACTTTGTTGACTTTAGAGACCATAGGTTCTGACATATTTTTCGGTGGAAAGCGTGTCCAACGGCGGACACTATTTTTGCCTAAAATTACCATTTTACCCCTGTTTCTAAAATTGGACTCATGGGTAGTCAAGCTTAGACGTTTTGTTTATGCCAAACATGTTGGTGATGTTTGTTTTAGCATTCGGAGTCGTTTGCGGAAGTTTAGCTTTAGTGGCTTATTGATTGGCTAGTTGTTTATTTGGACGTGGACTATTCTACACCAGGCAAGTTGTAACGCCTCAGTTCCAAAGTATGTGGAACTAGGCATACAAAAGATGCCAGTAATACATCTCCAATGGTCATATATTATAATTGACTCATTAGGAAATACTTAAGTTGTAAATATCTAAGTAATTTAGTTACAATAAATAACCACAGGTACACTGCTAATCTCATCCACACAATATATTCAAATATCAAGAGTGCCAAGACATGATAAATAAATTAGTCTGAATATCATGAAAAGAGCTGTCCAGCAATAAGAACTAGAGAATGTCTCGGGTACATCTCGACAATAAACAAAAAAATAAATAGCAAGTCTCAACACAAGTCTGCTAATAAATAATCATCCAAGGATGGATGAACTACATAATCAAGCGAAGTCCTCTGGCACAACCTCGTCCTCCGGTGTAGGTACATCTCCTGCAACAACACATGATCCGTACACCTCAGTATATGCCTCCTTAGATACACCTGGTGGAGATGACCAGGTCCTCAGGGGACATAACAAGGTACAAAAGTAAAGCATGCCAAGTAATAGTAAATAAAAGTACTCAAGATAACTACTCAAGGGTATCTATATAAACCAGTCTAAGTATAATGCAAGTGAGAACAAGCTTTGTACATCAGACTACTACGCCATGGGCACCGTATCGGGGGACCTCAGGCGTACGAGTAAATACTGAAGCTCTGCTACAGAGACCACAGTATACGAGTATGGGTAACAGTCATATCCCGACTATAGAGACAATGACTAAACGTGTATCAATCAGGTAGCCTGATGAATAAGTCATTGTTCTCCCCACCCCATGTACTAGTCTATCATGTCATGTCAAGTAACACTAACCATATCAAGCAAATATTCCTGTAACCTATAATAGAGTCAAACCATGAACTATCATGTAAGCAACTTCGTAAAATGAGGTATCAGTGTCCTGAGGCCTTTCATGTCAAAGGACATGTCCATACATGTGCGAAACACCTAATCTCATTACCCAATACCCGTGTACGGATATCGATACCCGAGTTTGATCAGACATGTAATATTGACAAGATTCTATGTAAGTAGGAATTATTTATCAAAATAAATAAGAAACAAGAATTACAACTAGAGTAAAGTACATCAATTACGTATCAATGGCAAGGTACACTTGCTTGGGTCTTGAGCAGTGGTTTGGCAATGATCGGGTACAGTCTTAGGAAATGCGTAAGCGCCTGCTGTAAAATATCACAAATGATTCCGGAATGAGAAAATAGCTACAAATAGATATCAACATGTCCTAGTCTGGACACAGGCAAATTGGTAATTTTTAAGCTATTGCGGGATCCTAGGATGGATCGCGTCACACCGAACCACATGTCGGTATCCAATATCTCAAAAGTTTACAAACTTAGTGTTCGTGAATCCAGTTTCATGCCATGAATCTAACGGTACTTTCAGAATTGGATTCTGACACCCCGGTGATAAGGTTGCCCGTTGAGTTGGACCATGGGGCCCGCAAAATGGTGTTCCAGTTAACGGTCTCAGATTTGCACCAAACTTGAGTCACAGGACCAGCGTCACGTGACGAGTCCAATGGCGCATGTTCCATGTCAATCTGACGAGCGAGCGAAAAATGGTCGAATAAATTGAAAATAGGCCAAAAGAAAAGTCTATCATTATGGCTAGGAGTACTGCATTACTAATAAGAATGGTGGCTTTATCGATTGCATTAAAGCATACATTTTTGTTGTTGTGCATAGCTTAACGTAAAGACTATAAGTTACTGTAGGTATACAATGTATTAATAAAGAATTAAATGTTCTAGTTTACTACTAACATCCATACGTATAGAACAAAACATTAATGTCCAAAAACAATTGACATATGTATGCTTGCATCTATAATTTTAAATATATTCATTCTAGGGTTCAACTACTTATTTCATAATAAGAAATAATAATTATTCATTTGTAAAACCAATAAATAATTGTTACTTGTATATATATATATATATATATATATATATAATTAATCCTCTCCAAACTAAGGCCAATACAGAATTTCTTTTTGTTCACTTGGTGGGTTCATCCTTAATTATTAGAAAAGAGAGGGGTTATTAACAAATTGGAAACAAACTTTTGAGAGCACACCTTTCCTATCTTTGATGTACGTATAGCTAAAGAGAATCTTTCCTTTGTGTGCTATGTGAACAAATTATATTGCATAATTTTTTTTCTATGTAAACCAATAGAATTTTATATTAAATGGAACTCTTCCTTAACTTGTCACCATGCATGGATTTGAATACTACATGTACAGTACCGAACGGGACTCTTCCTCTATATATATATATATATTTTTATCTTTTTATATGTGAACAGTACTTCCAATATGTGTCAATAGAACTCCACTTCCTATCTCTATCTACTAACAATTTTCAATAACTATTTGCTTACCACATAACCCGGTCATCTAGTTCCTGACGAGTTCTCGATGTGTATTGCGGAGAGACTGGACGAGGCCCGATGTTGAGTTGGCTACTGACGGCACAAGTGGGCCGACGGCAGCTAGTGGATCGGACCGCGCAGAAGAGCAGCTCCTGTTGGTAGGTCAGCGGGTTGTCGAGCGGTTCGGTCAAGGCTAGTAATGAGGAGGTGTCATTGGATGAGATAAAAACATGTATATATATAGGCTTAGATAAAGGTTACTGGAATGGGAGAGTCGGGTTCCCGTTTGGGAAGTGATGGGTCAGTTTCTAATGGCTGAAGTAATTGTGGGGGTTAGAATAGAAAAATGAAGAGGTCCGTGTACGTTGCATAGGAGGGGAGGGGAAAAGGTAGGGCCTATTCCTTACGTGCTACTTGTTGTAGCTTTTAGGAGTTGGTATGGGCAAATTAGCTTAGGCTTTAGTATTAATTAAGGCTTTAAGGAGTTAATTAGGAATTAGGTTAATAATTCAATTAAAGAAATTACTAAGGTTTTAGTCATTTTAAAATTAGGAATTTTAGTAGCAATAAAATAGTAACAGAGAAAAAAATCCAAAATCTAGAAAAGATTATTTAATTATAATTAACTCCAGAAAATTATTCTGAACAATTTTGGATAGAAAATAAAATAAAATTTTAATTACCAAATTATCCTTGGTCAAAATTTAGGGGGTTTACACAAGTACACCTTGCCATACTTTACAGTATTTACATACATTTCTAGATTTCTATTCTTTTTTGTCATACGTGATTCCATGTTTATCTTGATACATGTCATTGTTATTTCTACTTTTATGTGCACGTAGATTGCTACTCTTTTTCCATATTACTTGTTCGATGTGATAGTATTGCTTTGTCTATGCCATGTTCCCCTGACCTGTTTAGCCTGAACTTGACTTGGTCTTGACATGTTTGACTTGACTTGTTTGACTCATAGCTTTAGGCGAGGACCCTGTTATAGACATGACTATACTTGAACACTCTCAATCGTTAGCAATCATCGGGCTGCGATTGAGACTTACTATAGGTTGTTAGCAACCACCGGGCTGTAATCTATAGGACCGTTAGCAACCACCGGACTGTAGTTTACTTCGATTTATTTTTAGTCGCATTTATTAGCACGATTCTCGAGGTATGCCATTTTTTATGTTTTATTCCTTATTTTGTACTTTCTTCAGTCTTTACTTCCTTGCACTATTTCATATCCTTCCTTGTATGTTATTACTGTTAAAGTAGGCTTGTATATTATGTGTCTTGCTAGTTCACTGAGGACCTGGTGATCTCTCCAGGTTATTGCTGAGTTTGCTTCATAGACTAGATGGTGACTGACGATTGCATCCTCAGAAATTCAAGTATATATATTTGATGATATCGTTATTTTGATCCTCGGACATTAGATTTCTTTTTTCTGTTACTTTCTTCTACTGCTGTGGCTTAGTTTTGCAAGCTTTATTATTCTCTTTGAGCTTGTTCAGACGATTGTAATAGAGTCTGATCAACTTTGTTATACATTGTCTATTCTCGGTTGTTAGTATGATCCCGTGTGTTAATGCTTGATCAATATTAGTATACTTGGTCTTACGATGGAGTTATTCTTCAGTGGATTGAGATATAGAGTTACCATAGTGATATAGATATAATTAGACTTGACCTATAGACAGCTTATATGTATTCGAGCTGGGCTGGAGTCCACTCGATACGTAGCTGTCATGTATACGTCTTCTAGTCCTACATATTTTGGGACTGGAACATTACATATTTTTTTTGGTGGCTCATGCAGGTCGAGTTAGCCGTTTCAGTTACGTTACTGTACCAAGCGGGCATGCGAATAGGATTAAACCCTTAGGAATCTCAATCCACAACTGCTTGACAATTCTTCTAGAAATTTCTTTACCGTCCTTGAACTTCGTATTTTCTCTCAAATATTCTTCATTTGCTTCCTCGTGCCATTGTTTCTCGTCCCTTCCTATTTCGAAGTGACGAATGATCGTGCTATATAGAATTTATTATAGATTTTTTTTAGTTATAGTATGAATTAGGTTGCTTATTAAATTTTGGTTGTTTAATAGATAGGAGGGGATTATAGATGCCATATGCCATATATAGCTAGTGGTATGGATTTATGCAACTAGTGTGCAAGGGTTATAAAATTCTAGGACATTATGTGTTTGATGGGGATAGTGTAGTTCCCCGTTTCCGTTAGGCGATGGACTATGTAATATGCTTGCGGCGAGTCAGATCGGTCGGAAACTTAGATGGCTATCTGACTGGATCGCTGAACTTGGCTTACGAAAATACTTTATGGCATCGAATAAATCGATTTGGACAAATGTTACGGGAATCCAACTAATAGAACAACTTCTGTTGGAATAAGTCCTAGGTGTAGCAGGCTGCGTCTCAGCGAGTGAGCTCTATATAAGAGTCCCTTCGATGGGACCGAACTGCTGTATAGTTTTCTTGGATTTTTTGTAGCTTCTTTCCGAAAATTTAGAAATATTTTTTTATTAATATATTATTCACTTATAGAGGTTTTAATTTATAGGGAATAGTTTATTTATAGGGAATATGTATGTGTGTGTTCTAGTTGTTGTTTACCTTGACGTAAGTCAAACCCAACTAGGCATGTAGTGCATCTATGGTACACACATGTACATATTTGGTTACTATATATTTATGGAGGTGTATAAATGTATGTGTGTATTTAAAATAGTTATATATATATATTATGTATATATCATTCCATAAGATAACCTGCTGCATCCCAACTAAAGCCCATTAAATATAGATATAGTAATGACAATCATTATTGTTACTTTAGTAATACGAACAGCCTACCATTATAAGTAATGCATTCAAGGCATGCTATTTCGAATCCTATATAAATCCATACTTGGTCTTATCTCTTCCCACCTCCTCCTTATATAAATACCACATATACCAAAACCCTAACCCGAACACAAAATCGAATTCTCCTCCCAAACACAGGCGCAAGGTGACTCTCTTTCCCATCTGTGTATCCGGACCCGAATGTTCGTAGCACCCCGTCACTGCACGAGCCACCGTTGGTGTCGAGCACAGTGATAGCAGCCGTCCGCGATGAGCCACGCGCGACTACGTGCCTCCCTTGACGAGTTCTAATCCAGGTCGGGGTCTACTGTTGTGGCCTCGCATATCTGTGTCCATCGCCGTGGTCGTCCCGTCGCCACGACCCGCCACCAGCCATGCGCTCATCCTCGTCGTGCCAACATCGGGCGTCAACAAACCCACCCGGCAGCCTTGACCACCTTCCGGGACCACCCGCGACATCAGGGTTGTGCCGAGGAACATCCTCACGCACTCCTTCCTGTGGCCCTTGCTGGCGTCGGAGTGCGCTGCCCCAGTTGAGCCCATGCCGGTGACCCCTGGCCGCTTAAGACCATCACCATGTCCGCTGCCATCGTGCTCAAGAGACACTTGTGTGCCGCATATTTCTCTTGACCCCGATCGGACAAACCCAAGTCGAAGAAGAAGAAGTAACACAAGCCTTCCAAACCATCAACCATGGCCATAGCGGATTCTTTTCCGGAAGCAGCCGCAGCACTCTCCAATGGAGCTCTCGGAAATGGTGGATCCGCCGGAGCCGAGAAGAAGAAGGCTCGGGACGTGGAGAGGCGTCGGCGGAGGAGGAAGCAGAAGAAGAGCAGCAGATCGAGAGGCGGCGGCGACGAGAGCGAAGGAGGAGCATCGACGGAGGACGACAAGGAGAACTCCGATCCTCGTGCCGAGATTATTGAGCCTGTCGAAATTGAATACATTCCGGAGAAGGCAGATGTAGATGACATGTTATTTCACTTTTGTAGAACATGAAGATTAACCTGATCATCCTAAATTATCTGGAGAAACAACAGTTGAAAGTGCTATTACAGAAGTCGCTGCAATGGTTGGTGAGAATGTAAAGCTGAGAAGAGGTTTTGCACTGTCCGCATCACCAGATGGTGTTGTCTGCTCTTATCTGCATACATGTCCCCAACCAGGTACTGCAATAGTACAATTGCAAACTATGTTTATATATTTGAAAGTTCAGCTTCTCAGATACAAACGATGGCGCTGAGGATGATGCCAAGAAAGACGAATTGGCTTCAGATTCAGCAGCTAGTAAGAAAGGCGATTCAGATTCGGATGAGGAAAAGCAGGACATTCAGCAGAAGGAGAAAGGAGGGGTCTCTAATAAGAAGAAAAAGCTTCAAAGGAGAATGAAAATTGCTGAATGGAAACAAATATCTTCAAGGCCTGATGTTGTTGAGGTCTGGGATGCAGCAGCAGCAGATCCAAAGTTGCTTGTGTTTTTGAAGTCGTATAGGAACACTGTGCCTCACCAAGGCCGCCAATGATTTCCTCTCCATGATGAATAGGTCTTGAGGACCATCCTTCGAGTTCTTGCCCCAATTCGGATTTGGACGACTTTACATGCAAGTATACCTTGCCTCCCTCTACAGTTTATTTACATGCATAATTCTATTATTATATGGTTTATTAGTTGATTATTTATACGTGATTTGTATATCATGCCTGCTAGTATATACATAGTCTTGTTTATAGTTAACTTTGTAGTTCATTTTGGTTTGGTTTTCTCGTGTATCGTGATTGGGTCGTGTCGTGTCATCACTTGTACTTGGACTGAGTCGCATCGTGTCATAGAATTGAATAAGTCATATCGGAACTGCTTTACCTCCTTGTCTTGAAATCTTGAAGCTAATCTGCGAGTCCACGTTAGGGACGATGGTTAGTAGTTAAGCTAACTTGCGAGCCCACACCAGGGGCGAGAGTTAGTAAGCTAATCTGCGAGTCCACATTAGGGATGAAGGTTAGTAGTTAAGCTAACTTGCGAGCCCACACCAGGGGCGAGAGTTAGTAAGCTAATCTGCGAGTCCACACTAGGGACGAGGGTTAGTAGTATATGGTTCACACCTGCGAGTCCACATTAGGGACGAGGGTGATGCTAGCCTGCGAGTCCACACTGGGGACGAGGGTTAGTAGTTGTTCAAACCTGCGAGTCCACACTAGGGACGAGGGTTTGAGTATTCGATTGGTTATCCATTGACATCGTGATATCGTGTTCTCTTGTTCTCCTCCAGCAGTTCGCTTAGGCATAGTGGTTCTCCCAGTCGTGTATAGTCGTGTTTTCGTGCTGATTGGTCTTTTTTTCCGTTTATTCCTGTATTTTCTTTATTACATGATAAACTGCTAGATAGGCATGTTTTTATGTATCTTGCTATGTCCCCTGAGGACCTGATGATCTCTTTAGGTTAGTTATTGCGTGTAGTTAGTTAGCAGCTCTGGATGGCGGATGATTATGATACTTGTGGGGTCCAGATGTGATGATATTGCTTGCGGGATTCAGGTATTGATACCATGTTTATTATCCAGTTCATCCAGCTCGTGTTTCCCTTTCATCATCATGATATATCATATTTATTGATTCAGTTTATAGACTCATGTTATTTCTTGGAGTCTAATCGGACATACATGTTAGTAGGCTGCAGACCACGACCCATACTTGTTCATTCTTGTTTATTACTCTTATTGTGGATTGAGATATAGATTTGTTTGCCATGATTTGGCAGTATACCATGGTCTTAACAGCGTTTACGTATTCGAGTCGGGCTGGAGTCCGCTTGATGCGTAGCTGGCTTGCTCACGTGCTCGCGTTCGAAAAGTGGGTGCGGGTCGTGACATTTTTGCTGCTTGGTTTTGATGAATGTGTTTTCACGTCGATTTTTGAATGCATTCTACAAATTTCGAAACGAAGGATTAAAGAAAAAATTCTGACCAAGTGTTGGTGCCATTGCAGGAGCTTGCATAACTGAAGCCTGAACGTTGTGAAGCGCTTTGACTTACGGCACGATTAAATACCTGGTGGATGGTTTGACCCCTTCTTTTCTACTCCTTCTCGCAAACAAAATTCTTTTACCTCAAACTTATTTAAATCGACGATGGCAAGTTAAATGCATGTCAATCCAACTAAGATCAAGAACTCGAAAAAAGTGTATCGATTTAGAGTAATTTACTATGAAAAAATAAGTTTCGTACCAAAACGAGAAAAGTTAAGGTTCTAGAAAAGAGAGAGACTATTCCATGTTCTGTAAAATAAAATGATGAAACCTTGGCTGCGGCATACGGTGCCTCGGGAAATTTGGTTCCTACGGGGCGCTAAATCGAAAGTACGGCGTTGGGGAAAATAACTCGTTGCATGAGTTGGGAAAAATAATTACGCTGCTTAATACAGTCCATGCTATGTAATTTGTTTCAGATGTTAAACCGTTCTCACATTTGCATGGTCATGGACAAATTGTGCATAAGGGTTTCCTCGAAACGGCATCCGAGGCATCGGAACCGAATCGACCTAGGAGGAATTTGAGATTTTGTGCTTGGCACGAGGCATTATGAGACCTTCAGCTAGGCTTGCAACCTAGTCTGGTAGGGTGTGTCGTAATGCCATGGAGAATAGTCCCTCCTGGTGATTAACACCGATGACCGCATAAAATAGCATGATCACCTATTGTCTTATGCAGGTGGAAATTATAATCTTTGTTTTAGGCAGGGACGAGCACGTCCGTGGTAAGAGTTGAGATAAATTGCTATGTTTTGCTACATACTATTTACTGTTTCAAGGAAGGCTATCAATATGAACTGAATTCATTTAGTTCTAAATAGAAAGAAAACTCTAATGCATGCCTACCTTAACAATCAGAGTCGATTTAGACGAGTGAGTTCGTCCCGCTCGCTAGTGCATTCCCAAGTATATAAATCCCCCAACCCATAGGTGACGAGGACTCTGGGGGTGCACGCCGCTAAGCCAAAGCTAAAGTTCGGAGAGGCATTTTGAAGCTCTTCCTATTCTGAAGTATTTTTAAGTCAATTCATCAAAGGCTTTCAATCTATAAAAGGGTGAATGTATGGAACGACAAGTCTTAGTTCAGGCAGCTTGTCAAGTATATTTCTTTTGTTTCAATCAGTGTAGCCGTAATGACATATCCAATGTAATATGACTTGCACTTCGTTGTAACTATCAATGAAAAATATATTTCTATCTTCCTATACTGCGTGTTCAATTACTTTACAATTTGTGAAGTTTCAACTTGATGTTTCAAATAAATGATCAAATGTAATGTTCTTGGCAACGAACATTCCAAATGAAATATTTTGTAAAAATGCTAACGAGTTTACTTTATTTTGTAGGAATGACTAAGAAAAATAAAAATAATCCCGCCAAAGTAACCAATACTGTGGATTGTTCGTCCAGTTCAAAGGACACTAGCCCTAGCGAGAGTACAATGGAGAAAATGATGCACTTGATGGAGCTACAACAACAACAGCTTTAGATGCAAATCCAAACCCAATTCGGTGCACAACAGAAGCAAATGGACGTCTTGACACGGATCGTGAGCAGCACGGCTGACAAAACTAGTACAACGATCGTGGCACCTGAAGAGAGGGATGAAGTCGAAGAAGAAGTTCAACATAAACGATGAACTCTTCGTCCTTGTTCAAAGCAACAGAGTTCTGCAAGATGAACCGCCTAAGTTCAATGGTCGAGCAGAGCCTGATGTGATAGTAGGATGGCTCACGGAGATTGAGAATTTATTTAATCTTCTCTGCATCGAAGGGACCCAGAGGGTAGCATGTGTGACATTACAACTGCAACTAAGGGCCTACGACTGGTCGGTAGCTAAGAAACAGGAAATCTACGACGCCGATACCGACACCCAGATTTCTTGGAAAATATTCAAGGAAGGTTTTCTTGAACAGTATGTTCCTCGCGCCATTCGTCGACAGAAGAGGGACGAGTTCATGGTGTTAAGGCAAGGGAATATGTCTGTTGAAGATTATGATGCAAGCTTCTCAAAGATCGCAAAATTTGTCGGTGTCTTCCTGCCCAACGAAAAAGAATGGTGCGAACATTTTCAACAGGGCCTGAATGACGAATTACGTAGGGACATCATGAATCAGCGATGCCAAACTTTTCGTGAATCCTATAAAGTCGTACTTGATAGCGAGCGGATCTTTGGCCGTAGGGTCTGGAATACAGAAGCATCCAAACACATATGTAAATTGAGGCTCCTATAACGGAGTACGGTACAACAAGTGCGACCGAAATAGACATCAGACATTTCAATGCATGGTGTCTGAATGCTTCAGATGTGGTAAGATAGGTCACAAATCTTATGACTGTTCCATGGGGAGAACGAACCCCCAAAGAAATATTCTGAATCCATACAAAAACAACGCTCCAAATCAGAATAAAGCGCCTCCACTACGAGATGCAAATGCGGTGCCGGTGAACCCGTAGAACCAACGCCATGGAGCGCAAGGCCGAGTGTATGTCTTGACTCGGGATGAGGCATACGAGTCCTATACTGTTGTAACAAGTATATTACTCTATAAAAATAATAATGCTCGAGTACTATTCGATCCGGGTATGACGTATAGTTTTATATCTGCTGATTATGCTAAAAAAATAGCCATGCAATCACGAGATATGAACATTAGCGTTAGCACTCCATCGGAAGTCGATATGCCTGTAAACTTTACTTGTAGGAACGGCCACATTTGTATCGGGGAAAGAAATCTATCCTTGGAAGCCGTCGTACTAGACATCAAAGAGTATGACATAATCCTGGGCATGGATTAGTTGGGCGCTTGTCATGCAACAATCGAGTGCGGGGAGAAGAGAGTTGTGTTTCGTCTTTCTGGCGAGACAGAGTTCTCATATTTGTACGGTACGGTCTCGAAGACGGCTATAGTGGTTTCGACAGTTTCGGCGAGGCGTATGTTGCGTTTCGGCTGTGCAGGATACTTGACATCAGTTCCAAATACGAGGAAGGATAATACAAACACAGTACAGACTGATGTTATGGCAGATTTTTCTGACATTTTTCTAGACGAGATGCCCGGGATGCCGCCGGATCGAGAAATAGAATTCAGCATCGACACCATCCCGGATACACGATCGATATCAAAAGTGCCTTACCGAATGGCTCCAACAAAATCGAAGGAGCTGAAGGTGCAATTACATGGGTTGCTAGACTGCGGATTTATTCGCCCTAGTGTCTCTCCGTGGGGAGCTCCCGTGTTGTTCGTAAAAAAGAAGGACGGATCGATGCGGCTATGCATCGACTATCGAGAACTCAACAAGGCTACCATGCAGAATAAGTATCCACTGCCACAAATTAATGACTTGTTTGACCAACTGCAAGGCGCATCAATATTTTTAAAATCGATCTTCGTTCAGGTTACCACCAGTTGAAGATCAAGTCCGACGACGTATCGAAGTCTGCCTTCCGAACTCGATACGAACTTTATGAATTCCTAGTCATGTCGTTCGGTCTGACGAACGTCCCAGCTACTTTTATGGATTTGATGAACAGAGACTTTCGACCCCTAATCGACAAATTTATGGTCGTGTTCATCGATGATATTTTGGTCTAGTCGAAGAATCGGGAAGAGCACATGGAGCACTTGAAGACGGTGCTGCAGACATTACGTGAAAACAAATTATATGCAAAGTGGAGTAAATGCGAGTTTTGGATGAGTAGCATGACTTTTCTCGGACACGTTGTCTCTGCTGAAAGCGTCTCGGTGGATCCAAAGAAAATTGAGGCGGTGGTAGATTGGAAACAACCTACCTCGGCTAGCGACATTCGAAGTTTCTTGGGCTTGGCGGACTATTACCGGCGATTTGTATGAAGCTTTTTGAAATTAGCGTCGCCTCTGACTCACCTCATGTAGAAGGGAGTCGTATTCGAATGGAGTGACGACTGTGAATCCAGCTTTCAAGAGTTGAAGGAATGACTCATCTCAGCTCCAATCCTTGCACTTTCGAATGGATTAAAAGGATTTCAGATATTCAGCAATGCATCAGAAATTGGCCTAGGGAGCGTGCTCATGCAGAACGACAAAGTCATCTCCTATGCTTTAAGGCAGTTGAAGTAGAACGAGAAGAACTATCCGACGCATGATCTGGAATTGGCGGCGATTGTGTTCGCATTGAAACTCTGGTGACACTACACTACAAAAATATTGGTATTTAGCGACAGACAATTCTGTTGCTAAAAACGTATTTTCCGTCGCTAAACCTATTTACCGACTGGTTACCGACGGAAACATGACGTCGATAAACATAACGTCGCTATAACAATTCGACGGAATTATCGACGAAATATAGCGACGGATTAGCAACGAATTTTAAACGTCGGTAACCACAGTGACATATTAGCGACGGACTACCGACATTTTTTAGTGAGCTAAAATACTAAAATTTCCAGAAGCTCAGCGACGGAAATTTCTATCGCTGACTCGTTTGATATGGTTTTTGTATCAGACAAAAGCGCAGCGATGGGTAGTTCCGTCGCTGATTAGTCGCTAACGTAAAATTTTTCTAGTTTTTCGTCGCTAAACCGTCGAAAATCCGTCGCTAGCCTGAAAAATTTCTAGTTTTCCGTTGCTAATTCGTCGTTGGTTAGTCGCTAAACTTTTTATTTTTAACAAATTAAATTGTTCCAGCTTTGCTCAAACCTGTGAATATAGATGTACATGACATCTAAATAATATACATTAAATATAACCCCTATATATAAAAAATTAACCCAAGCATATCGATCAAACACGTCAAACAGTCAAATATGTTCAATAATACATAAAGTCATCCAACAGTCGCAATATAGTACATATACAAACACGTCCAATAGTCAAATGATACAAACACGTCCAACAGTCGCAATATAGTACAAATACATAAATATGTTCAGTAATACATAAACTCATTGATCAAAACCCCATAAAGTTCATACAAACTCATCCTCAAATACAACCAAAAAATAAACAAAACTCAAACTGATGGTGGAGGAGGCGACCGAGGCATAGCCGGTCGTCTGCATGAATATAACTGCCCCAGGACCAAAGTGATGATCCAATGTACGTCCTGGGCAGGAACGTCTGGAAGAGTCGGCTGCACAACAAGAGGTACTATGGTCGAAGGAGAAGCCGATGTAGAAGGTGCCGTGGTCGGAGGAGCAGTCGTTGACAGAGGTGCTGTGGTCGAAGCAGGAGCCGGTGCAGTAGGGGCAGGCATCAGACCTGCTGTGCTCAGAACTCCACTAATCTGGCCCACCTGACCCTGGAGGGACACCAGAATCTGTGTAATCTTTTGCAAGGTGTAGGTGTCGACAGTATCGTCGATCTGTGGAGGTGGAGGTGGTGGACAAGAGGAGCTCTGGAATAAACGGACGGCTGGGATACCAACGATCCGGTACCGTACACACTGTCCCCTTTTCCTCTACCGACGGCTTGTATCAACAAGTTATTCCTCACAACCAACAATGTGGGCTGACTAGTCCCAGCTCCCTCGGCAGTCCCTCCCTCATCGACTCGACTCTCTAAAGTCTCATACGTCTCCTATATTTATATAGGTGAATAGATTTAGAGTTAATATTGGTATTTTAGTTACTATTAAGTATCGTTATGGTTACGTTCTCATACGTCTCTTAATCTATTCTTTGGTTTATAATGCTACTTAGGGTTATGATTTAGCTAGAGTTAATATTCGTATTAGAGTTCGGACTAACTATTTCGGTAAACTAATTATAGTTAAGTACGTAAAGACGAAGAAAAAATGTAATTAGATATAGGACTCGAAAAACTTACATAGGCTTTGGTTGTCCGATCATCTACGAGCTTCCCATCATTCTTTTCCTTATGGATACGCTCGAAAACTTTAGAAAAGTCGACGGCGTTCGGATCTCCGCTTGCCTTGGCGACCTCCTCGCGTTGTAACAATTAAACATCAATGTATAACTAAACAATAAATTTAAACAATTGAAGAAATAAAAATAAGAATACTCACTAGCTGTCAATAATGCTCTGTAATTGGGATAGATCCACCCGTGTGGTGACCACCCTTAACACGGGCAGCCTTTGCCTTCTTACACTTGGCCTTATAGGCCGAAGTGTCCATCTTCTTCTTCATCTCCTCCCAGAATTCCTCCTTCAACCACTCCATACGAAGAGCACTATTTAGTACAACCAACGCCTTCTGGTCGTTGACCATATCCCTCAACCTCTTGCTGGCGACGGACTTGTAGCACTTTCGGATCGCCTGATCTCTATGCGCCAGCCACCAATATAAGTTCTACAAATAAGGACAAATAAAAAAAATGAGCAAATATTTAAGAAATGTTGTAAACAAAGACGATATTATTTAGACATACCTCAAGCATATCGAGCCAAATGAATCGTCTATCAACTGGGATGTCCCCGAAGTTCAGATAGGGACCATGGAATTGACGACACATCAAATCCCCCAAATCTCTACCAGCCTGGACCGGAAAGAACCTAGAATAAATAAAACAATGTACGATTAGATAATAAATAGTGTATGAATAAATGTGTCTATTAACACTAATATACTTACGTCGTTCCATCGGCCCACAGCTCGGTACGAGTGATGTTAGCTGGCCGCTCTGGCAGAGTATGAGGGTCTGTAAATCCTGGTTGACGTATATACACCTCACTGTCGACTAAAAGGCCAAGATATGGGTTCGTCGTAGTAGGAGCAGGGGGGCGCACCAGCACCGGTAGGAGTAGATTCTTAAGGAATATCAGGGCTAGCTCCGCCGACCAAAGAACGAGTGAACGGCAAAGATAAGCCATCCTCCTCATCAACCAAATCGTCCTCGCTAACTCCTCTGCAATCTGCAGCCAAAGTACTAGGAGGAGCAGGAGTAGGAGGACGGGTTGATTCAGATCCTCGAAGTCGACGTGTACGGCCTCGTCCCGTCATATGTAAATCTGAAAGAAATAAAAAATGATTTGATGATACAAATAATCAATAAAAATCTAATAGAAATTAACTAAAGGTGTGATGATACAAATAATAAATGCAAATCGAATAGGTAATACGTACTAATCTTCTTCATATTCTTCATAATCCGTATCTTCTTCATCTTCATCTTCATCATTTTCACTATCACTTCCACTTTTACCTTCATCTTCAAATTCTTCCTCCTCATCCGATACATCCTTTTCAGACTCCTCCTCTACATGAAGTAAGTCCTCTATGTTAAGCTCTTCGTCAACTATATCATCCTCTAAAGTAACGTCAACATCCATGTCATCAACGTTGGCTAAACTCATATATGTTGGTTGAGGCATGACTACCTCATCCTCCTGGTATGCTTGATCTCTAATATTATATGTATTTCTTGCTTTAGTTTTTCATACAGCCCACCAATCACGAGTAGTACGTCGTCGACTAGGATAATTCGTGTAGTACACTTGAACTGTTTGACTAGCCAATACAAATGGTCCAAAACCTATATATCTTTTTTTGTGTTTTATGTCTATAAATCCAAACTATTTGTCAATTCTCCATCCTTGCTTGGGTGTTGTGTCGAACCAATCATATTTGAAGAGCACAATTTGGGTATCAAAAGAGTAATCTAGCTCTACAATATCTCATAGAATGCCGTAATAGTCAAATTCTAGATCGACGTCGTAGACTGAACCCCTTACACAAACTCCAAAATTCTTTGTGTAATTAGCCTCCTCATCGACAAATGAGTGATTGATAGGCTCAGTGGTTCTAAATTTGAAGCCATTGATGGTATATCCATCCCAATATTTCACCCTCTTGCTTGGTCCGATAGCTAGTGCTCGAAGTCTTTCATCGGTCATTTGTGTGCCATAATAAAAAATCTAAAACATCACGTATCATAACTTCATTAGGACAAAAGTCCTTTTGTCAGTCAATTGAATTTGGAATAGTTAAATGATACTAATCCTTACATAGTTATGGAATCACGACAAAATTTTTCTGTCAACCTCTCTAGTAAGATCATCATCATCAATGCTAGGTCTCTCCATTTTATCTCAGCTCTAAAAATACTACGAAAAAAGAGAGAAGTTAAAGAAATTTTTACAAGTATATCGCAAAATTGGAGTATAACATAGCAAAATTATGTCTCTTACTTCTCTATATCTTTCATCTCCTCTACACCACTATCTAGGCAGATATACCGACTTCTGCCTTGAAATCATCCGTCAAACCAATCTTGCCCTCATATCGTCAATTGTACATCCATGAACGGTTAACTAAGTATCGATTCATTGTTCAAACCAATTATGCACCAAGTACCATATATGTTGTTAATACAAGTAAAAATTAATATAGTACCTAATTGTAACAACCAAAGTTAAGTGTCAGTATCGAAATCGGTATCACACCATTCCTATGAGTATCGATATCGAAGTCGGTAATATCGACCATTCCTATGAGTATTGATATCAAAACCGGTATCAGACCATTCCTATGAATATCAATATCAAAATGGATAATGTCAAAATTGGGTTAGTTTCGGCCTATCAGATTAGTATCAGCCGTATCGGGTTAGTATCGGGTTAGTATTGGCCTATCGGATTAGTATCAGGTTAGTATCGGCATATAGGATTAGTATCAACCTATAGAAATTAGAATCAGATATCCTTATCGGGTTAGTATCGGCCTATCGGATTAGTATCGGGTTAGTATCAGTCGTATCGGGTTAGTATCGTCCTATCGGATTAGTATCAGCCTATCGAAATTGGAATCAGATATCCTTATTGGGTCAGTATTGACCGTATCGGGTTAGTATTGGCCTATCGGATTAGTACTAGTATTGGCCTATCGAAATTGGAATCGAATATCATTATATCATAATCCAATATTAACGAATTCAATATCTTAATGTCAGTATCGGGTTCGTATCGGCCGTATCGGGTTATTATCGGCCTACCAAAATTGGAATCAGATATCCTTATATCATAATCCAATATTAACAGATTCAATATCTTAACGTCCGAAAATATTCGAATATCCAATTCCAATTTTATGAATCTTGAATAATTTACGAAAATCCAAAACCCTAGCTACTACATTGTGTATGTGTCCGTGTCCAAAACCCTAGCTACTACATTGTGTTCGTGTCCGTGTCCAAAACCCTACCTATAATATTTACACAATTAAATTACAATGTCAAAATTTTCGTGTCAAAGTATATGTTAATTAAACACCAAAAAAATTATACCAGAAGGAGGAGGAGGCTGTGTCAGAGATCAACGATGAGAAGAGGGGTTCTTTTGCCGCCGCCGCCGTTCGAGCCGGAGAGGAGGGGGACGGGGGTCGCCGCGTGAGGAGGGGGTCGAAGGTCGTCGCGTAAGGAGGAGGGGTCAGGGTCGCCGCGTGAGGAGAAGGGGGTTGGTGGTCGGGGAACGATCGCCGAAGGATAGCAGAGGAGGAGGGGGTCGCCGAGGACAGCGGAGGAGGAGGGGGTCAGAGGTTTGGGGTCGGGGGTCGCCGCACGAAGGAGGAGGAGGTCGTCGAGGGATGAGGATGGGTCGGGAGTCGGGAGTCAAAAGGGGTCGGAGCTTTGGGGGGGAACGAAAATTTGGGTGAAAATTTGAGAATAAGAAAGAAAGAGTTACTGATTTACTTTTACTCGTGTCTAGTGACGGAACTGTCCGTCGCTAAATCGTCGCTATTTACTTAGTGATGAACTAATGACGGATTTAGCGACATATTTTAATACTATATTTTATATAATATATCAGTTGCTAGTCAGTCGGTATTTCGTCGCTGATTAGCGACATTTTAACTTCCGTCAGTAAATTCAATCGCTAATTAACAATATTTTTGTAGTGCTACCTCTATGGTATGGCTTACAGGATCTATATGGATCACAAAGTCTCAAATACTTATTCATCCAGCGAGAACTTTACTTGCGGCAGCGGCATTAGCTCGAACAAATAAAAGATTACAAGCTAACGATCGAATATACACTGGGTAAAGGAAACGTCAGAGCAGACGCGCTGAGCAGAATGTTTATGGGTCACTGGCTCTAAATAATGAGATACGGTGAGTTGAAGCGTTGGGTATCGAACTCGGAATTGAGTAGCGATATCTGCACCTAGCTCAATTGAAGCTTGGGTCAAGCCTGCTTAGCAAAATAAAGACCGCATAAAAGGACGATCTATTCCTGAAGAAGATGCGTGAGCTAATTTCAACGAAAAGGACGCCCAACTTTGCGGATGACCGAGACGAGACGTTACGACTAAAAGGAAGGCTCTATATTCTTGAAACTTTCAAACTCAGAAAAGAAATTCTAATGGAGGCACATTATGCAAAGTACTTGTTACATCCTGGGAGAACCAAGATGTACAAGGACTTGCATACAAACTTTTGGTAGCACGGCATGAAAAAAGACGTGGCTACTTTCGTATCACAATGCATGGTGTGTCAGCATATGAAGGCGGAACACCAAAGGCCAGGCGGAGAGCTGCAGAGTCTCGCATTCTCGAGTGGAAGTGGGACAATATCTCGATGTATTTCATTATAGGATTTTCGAAGACGTCGTAAGAGAATGACGCGATTTGGGTCATTGTTGATAGATTGACCAAGTCGGCTTACTTTATCACAATCAAAGTGGTATGGAGCGTCGATCGGTTAGCACAAATATATATCGACGAGATTGTTCGACTGCATGGGATACCGACCATTATAGTTTTGAATGGAGACAGACAATCCCTATCGTATTTCTAGACGAGCTTGCAAGCTGCGATGGAGACCAAACTGAATTTTAGTACTGCATGCCACCCCCAAACAAACGGTCAGATAGAGAGAGAGTGAATCAAATCTTAGAAGATATGTTACGTCTGTGTGCGATCGATCTAAAGACTAGTTGGGATACGCATTTGCCGCTTACGGAGTTTGCGTATAACAACAGGTATCAGTCGAGCATTCAGATAGCTCCGTATGAAGTGCTCTACGAGAAAAACTGTCATTCTCTAATATGCTGGGATGAAGTCGGAGAGCGACCAATACTCGGATCGGAACTAGTGGAGCAGGCCGTCGAAAAGGTCCACTTGATTCGAGACAGACTTTGCATCGCGTAGAGTCGACAAAAGAGCTACGCATATCTTCGTCGGCGACCGCAAGAATTTTTGGTCGGGGACTATGTGTTTTTGAAAGTAACGCCCATGCGTGGCGTGATGCGGTTCGGTGTTAAAGGCAAATTGAGCCCGAGATTTGTAGGCCCTTTTGAGATCCTCGAGCGAGTTACAATTGTTGCTTATCGGACCGTACTGCCCCCTACCTTGGCTGAAGTGTATGATGTTTTCCACATTTTATAACTTCGAACATACGTGTATGATCCAAGTCACGTGGTTAGCTTCGATCAGTTGGAGCTACGTGCGGATTTGTCTTACTCGGAGGAGCCTATTCAAATTTTGGACCGAAAGGAAAAGATCCTGCGAAATCTATCGATGTCTTTAGTTCGCGTGCTTTGGCGGAACCATTCAGTTGAAGAATCGACATGGGAGATGGAGGCAGAGATGAAGGATATGTACCCTTCGTTGTTTGTCAAAATTAAGGTTAGACTCTTGTTCTTATGTTTCGGGATGGAACTTTTTCTTAGTGATATATTATGTAGTGCCCCGTTTCCGATAGGCGGCGGACTATGTAACATGCTTACCGTGAGTCAGATCGGTCAGGACTTAGATGGCTATCTGACTCGATCGCTGAGCTTGGCTTATAATAACACTTTGTGGCATCGAATTAATTAATTTGTACGAATGTTACGAAAATCGATCCAACTAATGGAACAACTTCTGTTGGAATAAGTCCTAGATGCAGTAGACTGCGTCTCGACGAGTGAGCTCTATATAAGAGTCCCTTCGATGGGTCTGGACTGCTGTATAATTTTCTTGGGTTTTTGCTGCTTGGTTTTGATGAATGTATTTTTGCGTCAATTTTTGAAGGCATTCTACGAATTTCGAAATGAAGGATTAAAGAAGGAATTCTGACTAAGTATTGGTGCCATTGCAGGAGCTCGCGTAACTAAAGCTTGAATGTTGCAAAGCGCTTTGGTTCAATCTATAAAAGGGTGAATGTATGGAACGACAAATCTTAGTTCAGGCAGCTTGTCGAGTATATTTATTTTGTTTCAATCAATGTAGCCGTAATGGCATATCCAATGTAATATGACTTGCACTTCATTGTAAGCTATCAATAAGCATATTTCTATCTTCCTATAGTGCATGTTCAATTACTCTGCGATTTATGAAGTTTTAACTTGATGTTTCAAATAAATGATCAAATGTAATGTTCTTGCCTTGTACGAGTACAACTCCAGACTCGTACGATATCACGCCTGAGCGAGAACGATCGATTAGGCATAATAGGAACGGGGACGAATGGTTTGTCGAATCGGAGCATGACATATATGTAGAAGCATGGAATTTCAGGCGCATCTATAGGCCAGAATCTTATGCGCTCAACCCAACCATGCGACCAACTCAAATGCGCCAGAAAGCTCAAACAGATACTTGGCACAGCAAAAGAAAAGTACAAATTTAAAGATATTCAAAAGAAGACTTGTATTTCATATAAAAGTTTATCATATGTCTAAAGAAAGGCTTTATAAAGAAGAACTTCTACAAGAAAGAAGATCCTAAAGCTACAGCCAGGCGCAGCAAACTGCCATGCGCCCCCTGCCTGGCGCAACATCTGTCAGGCGTATCATTCTGATATCTCGTCCAGGCGCATCATTCTAGCATCTCAACGTATGCGCATCTTCGTACATAGTCAGAGCGAATCACTCTCTCTCATCAGCACCAATCAGCCCTTGTGTAGTATAAGGAGAAGCTCTCCTAGCTCGACAAGGATCACGGCCGCCCCAATCTTTGGATGCAATGGGCACGATCGGCCTATGTCGGGACTCGACGATTCCGATATTTGGATGCAACAAACACTATCACAGAAGCTCAGAGCGACAGAAAGACTGGGGCAGCGCATCTTCACCCTCAGAAAAAGCTCGAGTTCGACAGTTCGCCAAGGCAGAGCTCCTGCTAAGTTCATCTTTTGAAGAACGAAAGCAAAGCCTTCCCTCATACGGATATTTATAAACACGGGCAGCCTACACCTGAGTGCCAAATGGCCAACGTTCCAAATTCCATTCAATGAATTTGCATTAATAACAAATACATCCATCGCATCGTATTCGGCTAAGTCAAGGCAACCATTAACGCCTCGAAGAACCCAACAGACGAGCCAAAGAGGATGCGACACATTGGCAGATGTGCTGTCAAATCGTGTGCTCCCCATGGATGTGTCCAGCGGGCCATAGCCATGCGCCCAGATTGGCATTAACCAATGCAACCCTCTCCATCAAACATTTAATACTGAATGACAAAAGACGGCAACACGTCTCCCGAAGATGTTTAATCGGCAGCCCTTGCAGAAAGCGAAGCACCGCTATTGTCAGCACCATCATTAAACCTTGGGTCGGCAACAATTGCCATGCGACAGACCGATCATTCTTATGCACCTTGTGGCCATACGCCCAGAAGACTGCATGCGCCCCAATAGTCATGCGCCCCCGGCTTACTTCTGATCCCAAGCAACAGAAGACTAGGCCATGCGTGCACCTCAAAAGCCATGCGCCTGGACTTGCTCATGGCTCCTACAGATCATGAGACCAAGTCGCCTCCCTGCACCTGATCCTAGGTGCACCCTGATGGGAAGCTCTGCATGTGCCTCAAAAGCCGTGCGCCCAGACTCGTCTATGATGCCTAAAACTCATAGACTAAGTCGCCTCCATGCGCCCGATCATAGGCATACCCCGACAAATCACTCTCCTCCAAAATCGAGATCGCTGAGCCAGAGGCATACGCCATGCTTCTCTTAACTCAGTTCTATTCAAAGAATGGGTGCTAACCACCCAAGATCTCAGCAACAACCAAATCTCTGCGACTGCCACGTGTCAATGCCATTGCAGCCCAGCATAGCAGTCCAACAGATTCAGCTTCAATTCAGGGTGTATCAACCATGCGCCCCCGCTAGCATCAGCCACGTGGCGTTCCCACGTCCAGGCGCATCCAACATATACGCGCATGAGCTGCCAGCCTGCTATATATAAATAGAAGGATCATTCCTTCACCCAACACACAGAGAGAAAAGGATAGACACAGACAAAGACGGATATATACACATACAGAGGCTAGAAGAGACACTTAACGTCCGCTTTTCCTCGCAACGCTCTGTCATCCTGAGCAACCCAGACCTTTAGAGAGTTCAAGATCGTCGTCAGATCGTCAACGGAGTCAACGCATTACCACTCGCTCTATCGATACAATTCCCAGATAAAAATAAAAGTGTACTCCTAGGACTACGTCTAAGTCCTACACTGTATACTATTCTGTTTGTAATTGAAATACCAATGTTTTAATCAACAAAATCTTGTCGTATTTTTGCAACAAGATTTCTCGATGCTCGACCATTTGTCGATCTGTCTTATCTGGTATGAAGACAACCCTACCGACTCTGTTTTCCTTCAATTAGTTTAAATTCATATGCTCTAGATTGCCCAGAAATTTTTAATCAACAAAGGCAGAAGGAGACCGCTTCGGCAGGCCTCTTCGTAAAGACAACACTCTGGGGTTAACCAAGCCCCACAACTTCCACATACTGGCACAACTGGCCAGTACTCCAGCACAGCTTTCCCTATTCGAGCTCCTTCGCCTATCCAAAGATACTCTGGAGGCTCTCTGCGAAGCCCTGAAGGACGTCGAGTCTTTCATCAGTTAGGTCAAGCAGCCTGACGACGATCCTACAGCATGTTCGCACTGCCATAATGTGGGGGAGATCATCCCCAATATCACATTCACTCAATAGGATATGTATCGCCTGACAACATCTTACACTTCCATCAGTGGCTTCAACGCCAGTAAGAGCGAGCCGCTGGGAAAGATCCACTTGAAGTGTCACCTCGGCGATCTCCAGACCGAGGTGACTTGCTATGTTGTGGATGCAGATGTCAACTACAACATCCTGTTGGGACGGCCATGGATACATGAATACATGGTGGTGCCATCCACCCCCTGTCAATATAAGAAATACATATCCACCAGCGGCATCATCCGAACAGAGTTTGCTGATGTCGATTCCTTCAGAGGGATTGAAGCCTTCTTCACTGACGCTGATCTGTATAAATCAATTCATCTCGAAGATGAAGACAATGATGCAGATGATGAGGCAGAAGTTGAGGTCGAAGCTGATTCAAAGGCGGACATGATAATCAACACTCCCCTAAAAGTACGACTCAAAGGGAGGCCGCCTCAAACGTCGACCCCTATAGTAGTCAAACTCCGCGGGAAGGCACCAGCTTTTCCGGGCACTACACCTAATGAAGCTCCATTGAAGATACACCTTAAAGGCAAGCCCCCTCATGTGGTGACTCCCCTTGTAGTCAAGCTACAGGGAAAGGCTTCAGCTTCCGGCACACCAATCGAGGCTCCCCTCAAGGTGCGACTCAAAGACAAGCATCCTCAGTTGTCGGCACCCGTCAGGCCATAAGAGAAGACCTCGGCGTCCTTCTCAGCATAGTCCTAGGAGCCAGCAAAACTCTGCTGAACCTCCCAAGGTTGCTCCAGTTCTCACTGATGAAGAGCTTGGGGAATACATATCGGCTAATGTCGATGCCCCGTCCCTCGATGATGTAATCCCTTGGGACAATATCCCATATTTTATCAATAATAGAGTGTCTTTCAATTATTCTTGCCTTCTACATTGGAATACCATGTACACTCTAGATAATGCTCTACAGTCATTGCAAACACAAATAACGACTGTGAGTCATGCAAATCGAGTCATATTGTACCAAGGAGTTTGTTACATAGTCCCACCTCGAAACAAGGACGAGAAGCCCATTATCTTTGGCAAAGTCGAGCGTCACCAAGACCTCCTACCGACAGAGTCAGAACCCGACACCGACAGAATGCAAATCTACCGGTACAACGATCGAGCTAAGTATCTCATCCAAAAGATGGGTTATAACTTGAAGAGCGACCAAGGTCTGAACTACGACAAAGGTCGATACCTTCCCCTACGACTTTCGGTGCCAAAAGGGAAGCCGTAAGACTACTATTACCATACCCGACGGGGGGTTGGTACATCACGCCTCCAATAACTCCAAAAGAATCAGAAGCAGAGTATGTCATACATTCTCACTCATATGAAACTTCAACTTGGGACTCCGATACCAGCATCGGCTTAGTCTTCAGGAAGGTGTTGTCAGCTAACATGACATTCGTGCATCCTTCATAAGATAAAGACGACGATCAAACAGGAGAGTTCTTCGAAGAAGAACTCTGGGCTCAATTCCTAGGCGCGCAATGGGAGTCTCGCTTAGATTGCGAGAACCCCCTACCGAAGACGAAGTCGAGCAGATCGACCTTGGGGATAGATCTTCATCCAAACCCATCTTTATCAGCAAGAGCTTGGTGGGGGGGGGGGGACTTAGAATCCTTGATCCACCTGGTCAAAGAATATACCGACGTCTTCGCCTGGAGCTACGAAGACATGCCGGCACTCGACCCACAAGTCGTAATACACAAGCTTAACATCTTGCCTGACGCTAAGCTCGTTAAACAGCAATAATGTCGCTTTCGTCCTAACATCATGGACGCCATTGACCAAGAGATTGACAAGCTCTTGGACAACGGGTTCATTCGTAAAAAGCAACATTTTGACTGGGTAGCCAACATCGTCCCCAGTACCAAGAAGAACGGAAAGATCCGAGTCTGCATCAATTTTTGGGATCTCAACTCTGCATGCCCAAAGGATGAGTTCCCACTCCCGATCACTGACGTAATGATCAACAACATATGTGGCTTCGAGCGTATGTCCTTCATGGACGGCTACTCAGGCTACAATCAGATCAAGATGTACCCAGACTACGAGAAACATACATCGTTCAGAACTCCAAAGGGGATCTACTGTTACATAGTAATACCTTTGGGCTTGAAGAATGCTGGTGCCACATACCAACGAGCTATGAGCACCATCTTTCGTCAACACCTTTGCAAGACAGTCGAATGCTATGTTGACGATATCGCCGTCATGAGCCATCTTAGGGGTGATCACCTACGAGACCTGAAGACAGTCTTCGACCTTATACGGGCGCATCAGCTTAAAATAAACCCCGCTAAATCCTTCCTTGGGGTCTCTAGTGGAAAGTTCTTGGGCTTCATCATCACTGCGAAAGGCATTCATGTCGACCCCGAGAAGACTAAAGCCATCCTTGACATGGACCCTTCGAAGAACCTCAGAGAACTTCGAGGCCTACAAGGGCGACTCGCCTACATCCGGAGGTTTATCGCGAACCTTTTCGAAAAATGTCAACCCTTCACCAAGCTTATGAAGAAAGGAGTTTCTTACGTCTGGACGGAAGAATGTCAGAAAGCTTTCGACGACATCAAAGCTTATCTGACAAGTCCTCCAGTCCTAGTGGCACCCGTCACAAGCAAACCATTCTTGCTTTATGTCCCAGCAATTGACCATTCCTTTGGCACTTTGTTGGCCCAGAACAACGAAGCAGGCCATGAGCAGGCCATTTACTACCTCAGTATGACAATGGTTGGGGTCGAACACCGGTATAAACCTATCGAAAAAGAGTATCTAGCCTTGGTATTTGCAATCCAGAAGACTCGCCATTATGTCTCAGGACAAACAATCCATGTTATCTTCCGAGTCAATCCACTCATGTAACTCTCTAAACCAATTTTTGCGAACTTCAATAATATTTCTTTAGTTCTATTTGAAAGAACAATATTGTTCTCTTATGATAGAATAAATTTTGTTTCAATAAATTTCAAAATAATATTATTAAATTCTGATAGTTATGTTTCAAAATTTATCATAGATATTTACCAAACAAAAATACTTTGATTATCATGTTTCAAATATTTACACCTTGTTTTAAGCTGATTATTGGTAATCAAAAGATACTTTGATTAATCCATGTGGGTTATAATAGTATCATGCTTTACTAAACAAAATAAATAAAATAAATTTAGTAGACATTTATTCAAACTTTAATATCCTGTTACTTTTATTTTTATGGCTCTGGATTTGAATTGTATTAGAGAGCAGCAGCAAAATTCTTGGATTAATGTAATTATTATTTGGCAGTAGCAAATTTCTAAATCTGTTTTTATTTGGTTTTGAAAAAAACTGTTTGGAATTTGAAATCCGTTAGAAATTTGGTTGAAACTGTTTTGATTTGAAATTCTGTTTAAATTTGAATTTGAAAAACTGTTACAGACTAATTAATTTAGCCCCAGATCTAGTTTTATTTACTTCTCTGCCACTGTTCTATACCCCCAGATCTATAGTTATTTACATCTGTACCACTCCATATTTTACTATAAATACTGTACATACATAATATTTTATTATTATTATTCTGACACTGTCAGTACACATTAATTCTCTCTCTATTTTTTCTCTCCACACTTTTTCTCTCCCCTCTCTGGCCATTCCGGCCGAGCACCACCACCCATCGCCGGAGATTTCTCATCACACTATGGAGCCGAGCTCAGTCGGAGTCTAGATCCACCTCGGATCCACGTCACCGGTCGGATCGAGCCACCGTCACCGGATCGGGTCGTATCCAGCCGCTGCCGAGGAGTTCTCGCCATCGTCTTCCCCGGAGTCGGATCTCGCCAGATCTACTCAATTTTTCGACGAGTCACCGTCAGTGACACCGAGGGCTCGAAGCTCTTCTGAGTTCAGAACCGCCACCGTCACCTCCACAAGGAAGCGTCGCCGTCGCCAGCCGGAATTCGACGCACTAGACAAGATCTGACCTCGATCTGCACCTCTGTCGTGGGAACCAGTTCCGCTGTGGCCTCGAAGCGCCCCGTCCTGAACTGTGCACCGCCGCCGTTGACGCCGAGCCTTCGCCACGCCTCCGATCAGGTCTTCGCGGCCGAGCTCGGCGAGTCAGTCGCCGGCCAAGGTGATGTTCTCCTCTTCGTCATCTTCTTCTTGTCTCCTTACTATTTTATTGGGAGTTTGGGGCTTGGGTACGTACGGCCATTAGAGGAGTGAGGACTGGGAAGTTGAGATTCATGGTCGAGTGAGGAAGAATAGCTTGGGCGGGTGCTTGAGTAGGTGAAGAGAATGGGACTTCTTTTTATTGGCTGTGAGGAGTGTAGAGTTTAGGAGTAATTATGAAGTAGAGAGAGAATGAATGAATGAGAGTTTATTGTTCTCCTGTTGATTTTGGAGAGAGTGACGTGAACGAATGGTAGGAGTAAAGTGAGAATAGAATTAATTAGTAGTGTGAGTAGTAATGAGAGTGGAGAGAGTTGCTCTGACATTTTCTTTTGATTGTCCCATTGACCGAGACGTACAGTCATTTCGAATTTTGAAGAGAAGGGCCATGTGGCCGAGTGTGAATTAATTTAAGAAGAAAAGATGGTTGCGTGTGTCCTTGTTCGGCTACGAGTGGAGTAGGTGAGTGGGTTAGCTGTGGAAAAATGATGAGGAGTTAGTTTGTGGTTATTGTATTGGGAGGAATATAAAAATTGGTTCTTACTCTCCATACACCTGGCACTTGGCTTTTCAAATCTATTTAGAGAGGCCAAGGCTCCTTGTTTTCGGGAAACAAAGGGCTGGCTTAGGTTGCCTTTGGGATAGTGAAGAGTCGACTTGATTATTTTTGCAAGAATTGTGGAGTCAACATTTGACCCTTCACAATAGGGGGGAGCCAATTTTAGTTGCTTTTCGAAATATGGGAAACAGTAGCCTAATCTTATGACACTACTGCCTTACTTTTGAATAACAAATGTTAGTATACATAGTGTGCTGTAATGGGGATATGGGAGTCTTTGGGCTATTATTATTTTAGCATTATTTTATTGTCATTGGTTAGCCTTATAACAAAAGTTTAGTAAAAGAAATGGTTACTCTAATGTGGTTAATATTTTCTAAGTGTAAGATTAGTAAAATATACTTTATAGGTTTTTCCATTTCTAAATATAGTTATTTAGTAATAAAATGTTTATATAATTGTTATTAAAATGTAGTGTCTATATTAGAATAATATTGTTAGTAATTATATTCTAGATGTTATTAACTTTATTAAATTGTTTCCTTGCTATATATGTATAGTGATTTCCTAAAATACTATAGAGTATCAATTGCTAATATTAGATAATATCGTATTTTATAAATAATTTAAATAGTAAGTATTTTCTAAAATGGTTCATTTGCTAAAATATTTATACAGATACTTTTATTCTATGACAAGTGGTTTCTTTTGTTAAACTTAGTTTTAATTATCTCACTAGTAATTCTTTGGATTAAAACTATATTATATTTTTGAAATATGGTTTAAAAGCAAGTTTCTATTTATCTAGTAAAAACTATTTTTTCATAAGAATATTAAATTATTTAATAAAGTTAGTTTCATAAGAAATATGGTTTATAATTATTAATTAGTTAGTTTCTAGCTAATGGTAATGCCTTTAAAACCCTAACAAATTGTACAAAATATTATAACAGGTGAACAACCATGCAGTACTACTCTCGTGCAACCAAACCGAGGCAAGTACACCGGCTCGATCCCTTTACTCTGTATTTCTGTCTTGCTTCATGTTCTCATGTTGACACGTTGTACACACGATTGTTCATTGTTCACCGTTCACCGTTCATTGTTCATTGTTCATTGTTCACCGTTCATTGTTCATAGTTCATTGTTCCTTGTGCATTGGGGTGGGGAAATACTACAGATATGTGACCAATCCTATTTTAGCTAGGCATTGAATAATAGCTTGGGTCTCACATCGTGCACGTGGGACTCCAAGCCGTACCATTGTTCACTGTTCACTGTTCACTGTTCATTGTTTACCCAGCCGGTCACATACTCTGATAGTTATTTCAAATGCATGTTACACTGATAGAATAGTTCATTGTTTCTGGATCCGGTGCCATAGTTTCATTGTTATTCCTGTACCACAGTTTCATATTCATGTCTTGTACCATGGTTCCTATTGTGATTCTTTTTCATGCATTTCAGTTTACATTGTTTAGAGTTTCTTGTCGGGGTTGTACTTTGCTCTTTTCCTGATAGGATCGTTGCAGGTGAGTGGAAGATTTCACGGAGCTGGTGATTGCTTGGATATTGCAGCTTTTATTTTTAGTTTATTTCTGGAAATTGTATTGTAGATATTCATCATTGTATATTATTTTATTTGACCGGATTTGTCTCCGGCTGAGTTTGTATTTAAAACATTTGATGGATATTGGTGATTTCTGGGGACGTTATAAAAAGCTGTGTTTTGGTTTACATTACATTGTGACTTTGAGTTTTTCTTAGTATTGTACAGCTTACTTCGTCGTGTCCAACGATGAAGGCTGGGCGTGTCCGACTCGTATCCGATTATTCGGGAGCGGGGCGTGACATGTTTTTAGTGGTGGCCCATGCAGGTCTATCCTAATGACACTTAGGCTATAAAGTGTTATTGGGGGACCAGCGGAAGCTAAGGAAAACTCATCACAGCATAGGATCCGTAGGAAATAATTACGGGTATGGTTTTACTAAAATTTAGGCCTATCTAATCAATTTTTTGTTTTGCAGTGTGGTTTAGACAAGCAACACTAAGGTTATCAATTTTCTGCACTTTAAACTTCTAAGGTTATTTTCTATATGTATTTTGCTAGTGTAACTTGTTGATTACTAATAGCTGATCTGTCTTTAGATTTTCTCGTAGCACGTGGAATTTTTCCTAAAATTTCTTATTGTTATTCAAAAACCTTGTTTCTAATTTGAGATTTTATTTCCTATGGAGATTTGTTTTTGTCTTACTGTTTGTGTTCTTATAAAACTTAATGTTTTCTAAAAAGCAGATATTTACATCATTTTCCATCATGATTTTAACTTTTGGAATTTATTTGAATTTTCATAAACTCTTTTGAAATTTATGGACAAAGTTGAAAGAGTATTCAATGACCTACTATGGCGTGGCAGATGCGCACTGCAGTCATTTATCTGGATTACGGAGACCGCGTGTTCACTGCAGCCAGTTGCGCACTGGCGAGGCAGGTGCTCTAAGTCAAAGTAATTTCAGGTATTCATAGGTTCTCGGATATTATTGAGGCTATGTCCTAATCATAATATTTTGATCTCTTCAGTTGTTTTGATAATATGGGTAAAGTTGATAGAAATATTCGGTAATTAATATTATTTGAGTCATCGAGTCAAAGGTTCATTGCAGCTAGATGTATACTACACAGGCGGGGCATGAACTCTAGGCAATACGATTTCAGATATATATGATTTCCAGATACTATTGAGACTACATCCATGTTATATACCATGTTTGATCTTTTATCGCCGTTGATGATTTTACTCTAAATTATTTTGATGTTTGGCCATAAATGAATGTCATAGCAGTTTTCAAAAACCATTTTTGTTACTCTAAGTTTCCTATAAAATTTCTCTTGATTTTTATGACCATGATAATGAACATTATATGATTTTCGTTTTCTCCTAAATAATTTAAAAACTTTGATCATACTAGAGTCTGATTTTTTATTTTTTTTGCTAAAATTGATTTCCATTCAAGTCCAAATTTTCAAATCCGTTACTTTATTCTTAGTTGTAACGTATTTCTAGTTATCGCACTTATGGTTTTAATAGTTGTGATTGCAATCAAGCCTTAATAATTTTGACCATGCTTTTACTAAACCGTGTTTAATAATTTGAACTTTTGTCATAACCGTACTAGTCATGCCTAAACGATTTATTGGATTTAGATCATAAATTTTCTCTGTCATTTTGGTGCTATTATTTTATTACTATGCGTAAATCTTGATTTTCTCATGTTTTAAATTTATCATGCTTGGATTTTTTTAACTTTCATCATTTTTAGAAAATCGTAATTTTACTAATTATATTAATTCAGGATCATATGTTTAAATAATCATTTTCAAGTTTTCATATTTTGATCGTGCTTGCCGTGCTATTGAAATTTCGAGGACGAAATTTTTGTAAGGGGGGTAGATTTGTAACTCTCTAAACCAATTTTTGCGAACTTCAATAATATTTCTTTAGTTCTATTTGAAAGAACAATATTGTTCTCTTATGATAGAATAAATTTTGTTTCAATAAATTTCAAAATAATATTATTAAATTCTGATAGTTATGTTTCAAAATTTATCATAGATATTTACCAAACAAAAATACTTTGATTATCATGTTTCAAATATTTACACCTTGTTTTAAGCTGATTATTGGTAATCAAAAGATACTTTGATTAATCCATGTGGGTTATAATAGTATCATGCTTTACTAAACAAAATAAATAAAATAAATTTAGTAGACATTTATTCAAACTTTAATATCCTGTTACTTTTATTTTTATGGCTCTGGATTTGAATTGTATTAGAGAGCAGCAGCAAAATTCTTGGATTAATGTAATTATTATTTGGCAGTAGCAAATTTCTAAATCTGTTTTTATTTGGTTTTGAAAAAAACTGTTTGGAATTTGAAATCCGTTAGAAATTTGGTTGAAACTGTTTTGATTTGAAATTCTGTTTAAATTTGAATTTGAAAAACTGTTACAGACTAATTAATTTAGCCCCAGATCTAGTTTTATTTACTTCTCTGCCACTGTTCTATACCCCCAGATCTATAGTTATTTACATCTGTACCACTCCATATTTTACTATAAATACTGTACATACATAATATTTTATTATTATTATTCTGACACTGTCAGTACACATTAATTCTCTCTCTATTTTTTCTCTCCACACTTTTTCTCTCCCCTCTCTGGCCATTCCGGCCGAGCACCACCACCCATCGCCGGAGATTTCTCATCACACTATGGAGCCGAGCTCAGTCGGAGTCTAGATCCACCTCGGATCCACGTCACCGGTCGGATCGAGCCACCGTCACCGGATCGGGTCGTATCCAGCCGCTGCCGAGGAGTTCTCGCCATCGTCTTCCCCGGAGTCGGATCTCGCCAGATCTACTCAATTTTTCGACGAGTCACCGTCAGTGACACCGAGGGCTCGAAGCTCTTCTGAGTTCAGAACCGCCACCGTCACCTCCACAAGGAAGCGTCGCCGTCGCCAGCCGGAATTCGACGCACTAGACAAGATCTGACCTCGATCTGCACCTCTGTCGTGGGAACCAGTTCCGCTGTGGCCTCGAAGCGCCCCGTCCTGAACTGTGCACCGCCGCCGTTGACGCCGAGCCTTCGCCACGCCTCCGATCAGGTCTTCGCGGCCGAGCTCGGCGAGTCAGTCGCCGGCCAAGGTGATGTTCTCCTCTTCGTCATCTTCTTCTTGTCTCCTTACTATTTTATTGGGAGTTTGGGGCTTGGGTACGTACGGCCATTAGAGGAGTGAGGACTGGGAAGTTGAGATTCATGGTCGAGTGAGGAAGAATAGCTTGGGCGGGTGCTTGAGTAGGTGAAGAGAATGGGACTTCTTTTTATTGGCTGTGAGGAGTGTAGAGTTTAGGAGTAATTATGAAGTAGAGAGAGAATGAATGAATGAGAGTTTATTGTTCTCCTGTTGATTTTGGAGAGAGTGACGTGAACGAATGGTAGGAGTAAAGTGAGAATAGAATTAATTAGTAGTGTGAGTAGTAATGAGAGTGGAGAGAGTTGCTCTGACATTTTCTTTTGATTGTCCCATTGACCGAGACGTACAGTCATTTCGAATTTTGAAGAGAAGGGCCATGTGGCCGAGTGTGAATTAATTTAAGAAGAAAAGATGGTTGCGTGTGTCCTTGTTCGGCTACGAGTGGAGTAGGTGAGTGGGTTAGCTGTGGAAAAATGATGAGGAGTTAGTTTGTGGTTATTGTATTGGGAGGAATATAAAAATTGGTTCTTACTCTCCATACACCTGGCACTTGGCTTTTCAAATCTATTTAGAGAGGCCAAGGCTCCTTGTTTTCGGGAAACAAAGGGCTGGCTTAGGTTGCCTTTGGGATAGTGAAGAGTCGACTTGATTATTTTTGCAAGAATTGTGGAGTCAACATTTGACCCTTCACAATAGGGGGGAGCCAATTTTAGTTGCTTTTCGAAATATGGGAAACAGTAGCCTAATCTTATGACACTACTGCCTTACTTTTGAATAACAAATGTTAGTATACATAGTGTGCTGTAATGGGGATATGGGAGTCTTTGGGCTATTATTATTTTAGCATTATTTTATTGTCATTGGTTAGCCTTATAACAAAAGTTTAGTAAAAGAAATGGTTACTCTAATGTGGTTAATATTTTCTAAGTGTAAGATTAGTAAAATATACTTTATAGGTTTTTCCATTTCTAAATATAGTTATTTAGTAATAAAATGTTTATATAATTGTTATTAAAATGTAGTGTCTATATTAGAATAATATTGTTAGTAATTATATTCTAGATGTTATTAACTTTATTAAATTGTTTCCTTGCTATATATGTATAGTGATTTCCTAAAATACTATAGAGTATCAATTGCTAATATTAGATAATATCGTATTTTATAAATAATTTAAATAGTAAGTATTTTCTAAAATGGTTCATTTGCTAAAATATTTATACAGATACTTTTATTCTATGACAAGTGGTTTCTTTTGTTAAACTTAGTTTTAATTATCTCACTAGTAATTCTTTGGATTAAAACTATATTATATTTTTGAAATATGGTTTAAAAGCAAGTTTCTATTTATCTAGTAAAAACTATTTTTTCATAAGAATATTAAATTATTTAATAAAGTTAGTTTCATAAGAAATATGGTTTATAATTATTAATTAGTTAGTTTCTAGCTAATGGTAATGCCTTTAAAACCCTAACAAATTGTACAAAATATTATAACAGGTGAACAACCATGCAGTACTACTCTCGTGCAACCAAACCGAGGCAAGTACACCGGCTCGATCCCTTTACTCTGTATTTCTGTCTTGCTTCATGTTCTCATGTTGACACGTTGTACACACGATTGTTCATTGTTCACCGTTCACCGTTCATTGTTCATTGTTCATTGTTCACCGTTCATTGTTCATAGTTCATTGTTCCTTGTGCATTGGGGTGGGGAAATACTACAGATATGTGACCAATCCTATTTTAGCTAGGCATTGAATAATAGCTTGGGTCTCACATCGTGCACGTGGGACTCCAAGCCGTACCATTGTTCACTGTTCACTGTTCACTGTTCATTGTTTACCCAGCCGGTCACATACTCTGATAGTTATTTCAAATGCATGTTACACTGATAGAATAGTTCATTGTTTCTGGATCCGGTGCCATAGTTTCATTGTTATTCCTGTACCACAGTTTCATATTCATGTCTTGTACCATGGTTCCTATTGTGATTCTTTTTCATGCATTTCAGTTTACATTGTTTAGAGTTTCTTGTCGGGGTTGTACTTTGCTCTTTTCCTGATAGGATCGTTGCAGGTGAGTGGAAGATTTCACGGAGCTGGTGATTGCTTGGATATTGCAGCTTTTATTTTTAGTTTATTTCTGGAAATTGTATTGTAGATATTCATCATTGTATATTATTTTATTTGACCGGATTTGTCTCCGGCTGAGTTTGTATTTAAAACATTTGATGGATATTGGTGATTTCTGGGGACGTTATAAAAAGCTGTGTTTTGGTTTACATTACATTGTGACTTTGAGTTTTTCTTAGTATTGTACAGCTTACTTCGTCGTGTCCAACGATGAAGGCTGGGCGTGTCCGACTCGTATCCGATTATTCGGGAGCGGGGCGTGACATGTTTTTAGTGGTGGCCCATGCAGGTCTATCCTAATGACACTTAGGCTATAAAGTGTTATTGGGGGACCAGCGGAAGCTAAGGAAAACTCATCACAGCATAGGATCCGTGGGAAATAATTACGGGTATGGTTTTACTAAAATTTAGGCCTATCTAATCAATTTTTTGTTTTGCAGTGTGGTTTAGACAAGCAACACTAAGGTTATCAATTTTCTGCACTTTAAACTTCTAAGGTTATTTTCTATATGTATTTTGCTAGTGTAACTTGTTGATTACTAATAGCTGATCTGTCTTTAGATTTTCTCGTAGCACGTGGAATTTTTCCTAAAATTTCTTATTGTTATTCAAAAACCTTGTTTCTAATTTGAGATTTTATTTCCTATGGAGATTTGTTTTTGTCTTACTGTTTGTGTTCTTATAAAACTTAATGTTTTCTAAAAAGCAGATATTTACATCATTTTCCATCATGATTTTAACTTTTGGAATTTATTTGAATTTTCATAAACTCTTTTGAAATTTATGGACAAAGTTGAAAGAGTATTCAACGACCTACTATGGCGTGGTAGATGCGCACTGCAGTCATTTATCTGGATTACGGAGACCGCGTGTTCACTGCAGCCAGTTGCGCACTGGCGAGGCAGGTGCTCTAAGTCAAAGTAATTTCAGGTATTCATAGGTTCTCGGATATTATTGAGGCTATGTCCTAATCATAATATTTTGATCTCTTCAGTTGTTTTGATAATATGGGTAAAGTTGATAGAAATATTCGGTAATTAATATTATTTGAGTCATCGAGTCAAAGGTTCATTGCAGCTAGATGTATACTACACAGGCGGGGCATGAACTCTAGGCAATATGATTTCAGATATATATGATTTCCAGATACTATTGAGACTACATCCATGTTATATACCATGTTTGATCTTTTATCGCCGTTGATGATTTTACTCTAAATTATTTTGATGTTTGGCCATAAATGAATGTCATAGCAGTTTTCAAAAACCATTTTTGTTACTCTAAGTTTCCTATAAAATTTCTCTTGATTTTTATGACCATGATAATGAACATTATATGATTTTCGTTTTCTCCTAAATAATTTAAAAACTTTGATCATACTAGAGTCTGATTTTTTATTTTTTTTGCTAAAATTGATTTCCATTCAAGTCCAAATTTTCAAATCCGTTACTTTATTCTTAGTTGTAACGTATTTCTAGTTATCGCACTTATGGTTTTAATAGTTGTGATTGCAATCAAGCCTTAATAATTTTGACCATGCTTTTACTAAACCGTGTTTAATAATTTGAACTTTTGTCATAACCGTACTAGTCATGCCTAAACGATTTATTGGATTTAGATCATAAATTTTCTCTGTCATTTTGGTGCTATTATTTTATTACTATGCGTAAATCTTGATTTTCTCATGTTTTAAATTTATCATGCTTGGATTTTTTTAACTTTCATCATTTTTAGAAAATCGTAATTTTACTAATTATATTAATTCAGGATCATATGTTTAAATAATCATTTTCAAGTTTTCATATTTTGATCGTGCTTGCCGTGCTATTGAAATTTCGAGGACGAAATTTTTGTAAGGGGGGTAGATTTGTAACTCTCTAAACCAATTTTTGCGAACTTCAATAATATTTCTTTAGTTCTATTTGAAAGAACAATATTGTTCTCTTATGATAGAATAAATTTTGTTTCAATAAATTTCAAAATAATATTATTAAATTCTGATAGTTATGTTTCAAAATTTATCATAGATATTTACCAAACAAAAATACTTTGATTATCATGTTTCAAATATTTACACCTTGTTTTAAGCTGATTATTGGTAATCAAAAGATACTTTGATTAATCCATGTGGGTTATAATAGTATCATGCTTTACTAAACAAAATAAATAAAATAAATTTAGTAGACATTTATTCAAACTTTAATATCCTGTTACTTTTATTTTTATGGCTCTGGATTTGAATTGTATTAGAGAGCAGCAGCAAAATTCTTGGATTAATGTAATTATTATTTGGCAGTAGCAAATTTCTAAATCTGTTTTTATTTGGTTTTGAAAAAAACTGTTTGGAATTTGAAATCCGTTAGAAATTTGGTTGAAACTGTTTTGATTTGAAATTCTGTTTAAATTTGAATTTGAAAAACTGTTACAGACTAATTAATTTAGCCCCAGATCTAGTTTTATTTACTTCTCTGCCACTGTTCTATACCCCCAGATCTATAGTTATTTACATCTGTACCACTCCATATTTTACTATAAATACTGTACATACATAATATTTTATTATTATTATTCTGACACTGTCAGTACACATTAATTCTCTCTCTATTTTTTCTCTCCACACTTTTTCTCTCCCCTCTCTGGCCATTCCGGCCGAGCACCACCACCCATCGCCGGAGATTTCTCATCACACTATGGAGCCGAGCTCAGTCGGAGTCTAGATCCACCTCGGATCCACGTCACCGGTCGGATCGAGCCACCGTCACCGGATCGGGTCGTATCCAGCCGCTGCCGAGGAGTTCTCGCCATCGTCTTCCCCGGAGTCGGATCTCGCCAGATCTACTCAATTTTTCGACGAGTCACCGTCAGTGACACCGAGGGCTCGAAGCTCTTCTGAGTTCAGAACCGCCACCGTCACCTCCACAAGGAAGCGTCGCCGTCGCCAGCCGGAATTCGACGCACTAGACAAGATCTGACCTCGATCTGCACCTCTGTCGTGGGAACCAGTTCCGCTGTGGCCTCGAAGCGCCCCGTCCTGAACTGTGCACCGCCGCCGTTGACGCCGAGCCTTCGCCACGCCTCCGATCAGGTCTTCGCGGCCGAGCTCGGCGAGTCAGTCGCCGGCCAAGGTGATGTTCTCCTCTTCGTCATCTTCTTCTTGTCTCCTTACTATTTTATTGGGAGTTTGGGGCTTGGGTACGTACGGCCATTAGAGGAGTGAGGACTGGGAAGTTGAGATTCATGGTCGAGTGAGGAAGAATAGCTTGGGCGGGTGCTTGAGTAGGTGAAGAGAATGGGACTTCTTTTTATTGGCTGTGAGGAGTGTAGAGTTTAGGAGTAATTATGAAGTAGAGAGAGAATGAATGAATGAGAGTTTATTGTTCTCCTGTTGATTTTGGAGAGAGTGACGTGAACGAATGGTAGGAGTAAAGTGAGAATAGAATTAATTAGTAGTGTGAGTAGTAATGAGAGTGGAGAGAGTTGCTCTGACATTTTCTTTTGATTGTCCCATTGACCGAGACGTACAGTCATTTCGAATTTTGAAGAGAAGGGCCATGTGGCCGAGTGTGAATTAATTTAAGAAGAAAAGATGGTTGCGTGTGTCCTTGTTCGGCTACGAGTGGAGTAGGTGAGTGGGTTAGCTGTGGAAAAATGATGAGGAGTTAGTTTGTGGTTATTGTATTGGGAGGAATATAAAAATTGGTTCTTACTCTCCATACACCTGGCACTTGGCTTTTCAAATCTATTTAGAGAGGCCAAGGCTCCTTGTTTTCGGGAAACAAAGGGCTGGCTTAGGTTGCCTTTGGGATAGTGAAGAGTCGACTTGATTATTTTTGCAAGAATTGTGGAGTCAACATTTGACCCTTCACAATAGGGGGGAGCCAATTTTAGTTGCTTTTCGAAATATGGGAAACAGTAGCCTAATCTTATGACACTACTGCCTTACTTTTGAATAACAAATGTTAGTATACATAGTGTGCTGTAATGGGGATATGGGAGTCTTTGGGCTATTATTATTTTAGCATTATTTTATTGTCATTGGTTAGCCTTATAACAAAAGTTTAGTAAAAGAAATGGTTACTCTAATGTGGTTAATATTTTCTAAGTGTAAGATTAGTAAAATATACTTTATAGGTTTTTCCATTTCTAAATATAGTTATTTAGTAATAAAATGTTTATATAATTGTTATTAAAATGTAGTGTCTATATTAGAATAATATTGTTAGTAATTATATTCTAGATGTTATTAACTTTATTAAATTGTTTCCTTGCTATATATGTATAGTGATTTCCTAAAATACTATAGAGTATCAATTGCTAATATTAGATAATATCGTATTTTATAAATAATTTAAATAGTAAGTATTTTCTAAAATGGTTCATTTGCTAAAATATTTATACAGATACTTTTATTCTATGACAAGTGGTTTCTTTTGTTAAACTTAGTTTTAATTATCTCACTAGTAATTCTTTGGATTAAAACTATATTATATTTTTGAAATATGGTTTAAAAGCAAGTTTCTATTTATCTAGTAAAAACTATTTTTTCATAAGAATATTAAATTATTTAATAAAGTTAGTTTCATAAGAAATATGGTTTATAATTATTAATTAGTTAGTTTCTAGCTAATGGTAATGCCTTTAAAACCCTAACAAATTGTACAAAATATTATAACAGGTGAACAACCATGCAGTACTACTCTCGTGCAACCAAACCGAGGCAAGTACACCGGCTCGATCCCTTTACTCTGTATTTCTGTCTTGCTTCATGTTCTCATGTTGACACGTTGTACACACGATTGTTCATTGTTCACCGTTCACCGTTCATTGTTCATTGTTCATTGTTCACCGTTCATTGTTCATAGTTCATTGTTCCTTGTGCATTGGGGTGGGGAAATACTACAGATATGTGACCAATCCTATTTTAGCTAGGCATTGAATAATAGCTTGGGTCTCACATCGTGCACGTGGGACTCCAAGCCGTACCATTGTTCACTGTTCACTGTTCACTGTTCATTGTTTACCCAGCCGGTCACATACTCTGATAGTTATTTCAAATGCATGTTACACTGATAGAATAGTTCATTGTTTCTGGATCCGATGCCATAGTTTCATTGTTATTCCTGTACCACAGTTTCATATTCATGTCTTGTACCATGGTTCCTATTGTGATTCTTTTTCATGCATTTCAGTTTACATTGTTTAGAGTTTCTTGTCGGGGTTGTACTTTGCTCTTTTCCTGATAGGATCGTTGCAGGTGAGTGGAAGATTTCACGGAGCTGGTGATTGCTTGGATATTGCAGCTTTTATTTTTAGTTTATTTCTGGAAATTGTATTGTAGATATTCATCATTGTATATTATTTTATTTGACCGGATTTGTCTCCGGCTGAGTTTGTATTTAAAACATTTGATGGATATTGGTGATTTCTGGGGACGTTATAAAAAGCTGTGTTTTGGTTTACATTACATTGTGACTTTGAGTTTTTCTTAGTATTGTACAGCTTACTTCGTCGTGTCCAACGATGAAGGCTGGGCGTGTCCGACTCGTATCCGATTATTCGGGAGCGGGGCGTGACATGTTTTTAGTGGTGGCCCATGCAGGTCTATCCTAATGACACTTAGGCTATAAAGTGTTATTGGGGGACCAGCGGAAGCTAAGGAAAACTCATCACAGCATAGGATCCGTGGGAAATAATTACGGGTATGGTTTTACTAAAATTTAGGCCTATCTAATCAATTTTTTGTTTTGCAGTGTGGTTTAGACAAGCAACACTAAGGTTATCAATTTTCTGCACTTTAAACTTCTAAGGTTATTTTCTATATGTATTTTGCTAGTGTAACTTGTTGATTACTAATAGCTGATCTGTCTTTAGATTTTCTCGTAGCACGTGGAATTTTTCCTAAAATTTCTTATTGTTATTCAAAAACCTTGTTTCTAATTTGAGATTTTATTTCCTATGGAGATTTGTTTTTGTCTTACTGTTTGTGTTCTTATAAAACTTAATGTTTTCTAAAAAGCAGATATTTACATCATTTTCCATCATGATTTTAACTTTTGGAATTTATTTGAATTTTCATAAACTCTTTTGAAATTTATGGACAAAGTTGAAAGAGTATTCAACGACCTACTATGGCGTGGCAGATGCGCACTGCAGTCATTTATCTGGATTACGGAGACCGCGTGTTCACTGCAGCCAGTTGCGCACTGGCGAGGCAGGTGCTCTAAGTCAAAGTAATTTCAGGTATTCATAGGTTCTCGGATATTATTGAGGCTATGTCCTAATCATAATATTTTGATCTCTTCAGTTGTTTTGATAATATGGGTAAAGTTGATAGAAATATTCGGTAATTAATATTATTTGAGTCATCGAGTCAAGGTTCATTGCAGCTAGATGTATACTACACAGGCGGGGCATGAACTCTAGGCAATATGATTTCAGATATATATGATTTCCAGATACTATTGAGACTACATCCATGTTATATACCATGTTTGATCTTTTATCGCCGTTGATGATTTTACTCTAAATTATTTTGATGTTTGGCCATAAATGAATGTCATAGCAGTTTTCAAAAACCATTTTTGTTACTCTAAGTTTCCTATAAAATTTCTCTTGATTTTTATGACCATGATAATGAACATTATATGATTTTCGTTTTCTCCTAAATAATTTAAAAACTTTGATCATACTAGAGTCTGATTTTTTATTTTTTTTGCTAAAATTGATTTCCATTCAAGTCCAAATTTTCAAATCCGTTACTTTATTCTTAGTTGTAACGTATTTCTAGTTATCGCACTTATGGTTTTAATAGTTGTGATTGCAATCAAGCCTTAATAATTTTGACCATGCTTTTACTAAACCGTGTTTAATAATTTGAACTTTTGTCATAACCGTACTAGTCATGCCTAAACGATTTATTGGATTTAGATCATAAATTTTCTCTGTCATTTTGGTGCTATTATTTTATTACTATGCGTAAATCTTGATTTTCTCATGTTTTAAATTTATCATGCTTGGATTTTTTTAACTTTCATCATTTTTAGAAAATCGTAATTTTACTAATTATATTAATTCAGGATCATATGTTTAAATAATCATTTTCAAGTTTTCATATTTTGATCGTGCTTGCCGTGCTATTGAAATTTCGAGGACGAAATTTTTGTAAGGGGGGTAGATTTGTAACTCTCTAAACCAATTTTTGCGAACTTCAATAATATTTCTTTAGTTCTATTTGAAAGAACAATATTGTTCTCTTATGATAGAATAAATTTTGTTTCAATAAATTTCAAAATAATATTATTAAATTCTGATAGTTATGTTTCAAAATTTATCATAGATATTTACCAAACAAAAATACTTTGATTATCATGTTTCAAATATTTACACCTTGTTTTAAGCTGATTATTGGTAATCAAAAGATACTTTGATTAATCCATGTGGGTTATAATAGTATCATGCTTTACTAAACAAAATAAATAAAATAAATTTAGTAGACATTTATTCAAACTTTAATATCCTGTTACTTTTATTTTTATGGCTCTGGATTTGAATTGTCTTAGAGAGCAGCAGCAAAATTCTTGGATTAATGTAATTATTATTTGGCAGTAGCAAATTTCTAAATCTGTTTTTATTTGGTTTTGAAAAAAACTGTTTGGAATTTGAAATCCGTTAGAAATTTGGTTGAAACTGTTTTGATTTGAAATTCTGTTTAAATTTGAATTTGAAAAACTGTTACAGACTAATTAATTTAGCCCCAGATCTAGTTTTATTTACTTCTCTGCCACTGTTCTATACCCCCAGATCTATAGTTATTTACATCTGTACCACTCCATATTTTACTATAAATACTGTACATACATAATATTTTATTATTATTATTCTGACACTGTCAGTACACATTAATTCTCTCTCTATTTTTTCTCTCCACACTTTTTCTCTCCCCTCTCTGGCCATTCCGGCCGAGCACCACCACCCATCGCCGGAGATTTCTCATCACACTATGGAGCCGAGCTCAGTCGGAGTCTAGATCCACCTCGGATCCACGTCACCGGTCGGATCGAGCCACCGTCACCGGATCGGGTCGTATCCAGCCGCTGCCGAGGAGTTCTCGCCATCGTCTTCCCCGGAGTCGGATCTCGCCAGATCTACTCAATTTTTCGACGAGTCACCGTCAGTGACACCGAGGGCTCGAAGCTCTTCTGAGTTCAGAACCGCCACCGTCACCTCCACAAGGAAGCGTCGCCGTCGCCAGCCGGAATTCGACGCACTAGACAAGATCTGACCTCGATCTGCACCTCTGTCGTGGGAACCAGTTCCGCTGTGGCCTCGAAGCGCCCCGTCCTGAACTGTGCACCGCCGCCGTTGACGCCGAGCCTTCGCCACGCCTCCGATCAGGTCTTCGCGGCCGAGCTCGGCGAGTCAGTCGCCGGCCAAGGTGATGTTCTCCTCTTCGTCATCTTCTTCTTGTCTCCTTACTATTTTATTGGGAGTTTGGGGCTTGGGTACGTACGGCCATTAGAGGAGTGAGGACTGGGAAGTTGAGATTCATGGTCGAGTGAGGAAGAATAGCTTGGGCGGGTGCTTGAGTAGGTGAAGAGAATGGGACTTCTTTTTATTGGTTGTGAGGAGTGTAGAGTTTAGGAGTAATTATGAAGTAGAGAGAGAATGAATGAATGAGAGTTTATTGTTCTCCTGTTGATTTTGGAGAGAGTGACGTGAACGAATGGTAGGAGTAAAGTGAGAATAGAATTAATTAGTAGTGTGAGTAGTAATGAGAGTGGAGAGAGTTGCTCTGACATTTTCTTTTGATTGTCCCATTGACCGAGACGTACAGTCATTTCGAATTTTGAAGAGAAGGGCCATGTGGCCGAGTGTGAATTAATTTAAGAAGAAAAGATGGTTGCGTGTGTCCTTGTTCGGCTACGAGTGGAGTAGGTGAGTGGGTTAGCTGTGGAAAAATGATGAGGAGTTAGTTTGTGGTTATTGTATTGGGAGGAATATAAAAATTGGTTCTTACTCTCCATACACCTGGCACTTGGCTTTTCAAATCTATTTAGAGAGGCCAAGGCTCCTTGTTTTCGGGAAACAAAGGGCTGGCTTAGGTTGCCTTTGGGATAGTGAAGAGTCGACTTGATTATTTTTGCAAGAATTGTGGAGTCAACATTTGACCCTTCACAATAGGGGGGAGCCAATTTTAGTTGCTTTTCGAAATATGGGAAACAGTAGCCTAATCTTATGACACTACTGCCTTACTTTTGAATAACAAATGTTAGTATACATAGTGTGCTGTAATGGGGATATGGGAGTCTTTGGGCTATTATTATTTTAGCATTATTTTATTGTCATTGGTTAGCCTTATAACAAAAGTTTAGTAAAAGAAATGGTTACTCTAATGTGGTTAATATTTTCTAAGTGTAAGATTAGTAAAATATACTTTATAGGTTTTTCCATTTCTAAATATAGTTATTTAGTAATAAAATGTTTATATAATTGTTATTAAAATGTAGTGTCTATATTAGAATAATATTGTTAGTAATTATATTCTAGATGTTATTAACTTTATTAAATTGTTTCCTTGCTATATATGTATAGTGATTTCCTAAAATACTATAGAGTATCAATTGCTAATATTAGATAATATCGTATTTTATAAATAATTTAAATAGTAAGTATTTTCTAAAATGGTTCATTTGCTAAAATATTTATACAGATACTTTTATTCTATGACAAGTGGTTTCTTTTGTTAAACTTAGTTTTAATTATCTCACTAGTAATTCTTTGGATTAAAACTATATTATATTTTTGAAATATGGTTTAAAAGCAAGTTTCTATTTATCTAGTAAAAACTATTTTTTCATAAGAATATTAAATTATTTAATAAAGTTAGTTTCATAAGAAATATGGTTTATAATTATTAATTAGTTAGTTTCTAGCTAATGGTAATGCCTTTAAAACCCTAACAAATTGTACAAAATATTATAACAGGTGAACAACCATGCAGTACTACTCTCGTGCAACCAAACCGAGGCAAGTACACCGGCTCGATCCCTTTACTCTGTATTTCTGTCTTGCTTCATGTTCTCATGTTGACACGTTGTACACACGATTGTTCATTGTTCACCGTTCACCGTTCATTGTTCATTGTTCATTGTTCACCGTTCATTGTTCATAGTTCATTGTTCCTTGTGCATTGGGGTGGGGAAATACTACAGATATGTGACCAATCCTATTTTAGCTAGGCATTGAATAATAGCTTGGGTCTCACATCGTGCACGTGGGACTCCAAGCCGTACCATTGTTCACTGTTCACTGTTCACTGTTCATTGTTTACCCAGCCGGTCACATACTCTGATAGTTATTTCAAATGCATGTTACACTGATAGAATAGTTCATTGTTTCTGGATCCGGTGCCATAGTTTCATTGTTATTCCTGTACCACAGTTTCATATTCATGTCTTGTACCATGGTTCCTATTGTGATTCTTTTTCATGCATTTCAGTTTACATTGTTTAGAGTTTCTTGTCGGGGTTGTACTTTGCTCTTTTCCTGATAGGATCGTTGCAGGTGAGTGGAAGATTTCACGGAGCTGGTGATTGCTTGGATATTGCAGCTTTTATTTTTAGTTTATTTCTGGAAATTGTATTGTAGATATTCATCATTGTATATTATTTTATTTGACCGGATTTGTCTCCGGCTGAGTTTGTATTTAAAACATTTGATGGATATTGGTGATTTCTGGGGACGTTATAAAAAGCTGTGTTTTGGTTTACATTACATTGTGACTTTGAGTTTTTCTTAGTATTGTACAGCTTACTTCGTCGTGTCCAACGATGAAGGCTGGGCGTGTCCGACTCGTATCCGATTATTCGGGAGCGGGGCGTGACAACTCAGAATTCTCATGACAAAACTAGGAGCGCTAAACTCTCGGTTGGCTACGTGGGCAATATTATTGACACCATACGACATGGTATTCCTACCACAAAAGGCTATCAAGGGCTAAGCATTGGCCGACTTCCTAGCTGTGCACCCAATCCTGGAATCATCCAATCTCTACGAAGGTATCGCCGATGAGGTGCAAGAAGCAAATATTACCCAAGAAAGCCCAGTCTGGTGGATGTTCTTCAATAGTGCTTCCAGAATAGGCCCCAAAGGCCAAATTATCGCGGGCATGGGGGTGGTCTTAATCTCTTCCGACAAACTGGTCATCCAGTGCACCTATTCTCTTTCAGAGCCGTGCTCCAACAATGTTGCGGAGTACAACATCCCTATCATGGGGCTTCAGTTAGTAAGACAACTGGGGTGAACTACCTTGAATCTTATGGCGACTCGAAGCTCGTCGTCAATCAAGTCCGGGGACAATATGAGGTCCGACATGAAGACAACATCCTCTACCACAAAGCAGAGTTGGACATCATCTCAACCTTCACAAAATTCTTTATGGAGCATGTACCTCGGCTGCAAAACTTGGAAACTGATGCTCTGGTCGGCCTCACAGCCTCACTGGCTGCACCCGTCGGGACTCAACACTTTGTTATGGTGACGGTTCGGGACATGGCTTGCCCTAGAAATAATCTATGCATGCGGACTTGGCTTGCTCTTTGTGTGTTTGAATTTGGGTCGAGGAGGGGTTTTCGAATCTATGTCTAATACCATGTTCAGACTGAGTTCTCATTCAGAGATTGAAATGTAAATTGATGATTAATTTATGTTAATTTGATATGCTTAGCATATATTATAACTGTGATCATGTTTCAGTACCTGGGGATAAGGGGTATTCATGGTTGGTTTGATAATGAGGTTTTATACATGTTTTTCCCAAAAATTCCTATAGTATTGCTGAGACCTTCTTTTGTATGCATTTATTGATTTTTTACATATATATATATATATATATATATATATATATATATATTTTTTTTTTATATATATATATATATATATATATATATATATATATATTTCATGTGCTTTAATTTCTGAACCTGAGATGTAGGTTGTATGTTAAAGCCTGATATTTAAAACCCTTGTCTGAACACCATTGACATTAACCCCTTCCATTTAACCCTCTGTTTTCAGTTTATATATATATATAGACTTGACCTATATATATATATATATTTATATATATTTATACATGTTTTATGTTGCATGCTAAACTAAACTACCTTGAGGTATATGAGACTGAATTGAATACTGTAACATGAGATCATAACCCTCTATAAACCTGTACACTATACACATGTTCACTACATACTATTGTCCACTTTCACCCTACTCTAAATACCTGTACACATGACACCTATGATACCACTGCTGTCCCCTTCACTTGGACAACCTTACCTATACACTTGTATAGCATGCTAGCATACACAAATAGTTGAACCCTTACACACACACCCAGTCCCTCTTCTTCCCTCTTATATTTTTTATATATATATATATATATATATATATATATATATATATATATATAATATATATATATATATATATATATATATGTAATGATGTATGAATTGTATGAATATATGATATATAAATATATACATGACATAATATGGTATGTTACTTTTGACTTATAGGTATGTATACTTGTGTATAGACAATATGGATATGGGATACTATATATATATATATATATATATATATATATATATATATTTTATATATATATATATATATATATATATATATATATATATATATATATATATATATATATATATATATATATATATAAATGATTTGATTTGTATATATATGTATACATTGATTGTATGTATGATATCTATATATGGGTTTTGGTATAGAGTTTGGTTTTGACTAGTTGACTAGGCTTAGAGTAGAGTTCGATTGGCTTGACTTAGGCTCCATGGACTAGTTGACCATAGTTGATCTTGACCTAGAATCATGTAGAAGCATTGTACACTTCATTTGTCATCCCTTTGTATACATCTTGACTTGTCTTGCTCTAAATAGGAGTCAGATACCTCGATTCGGACAATATATTCTCACAGCCATTCAGATCGTAGGCGAGTACATTCTCTGACCGTTTTATACTTTCTAGGAATTATATTCTTGCTCTAGATCACTTTACATGATGCTGTCACATTATTATCACGGATTGGTACTATATGGATCTTTTCATGAGATGTTATCCCCCTTAGCGGGCGCATCAGATATTTTGTATCATGTGTTTCATGTACATCATGTATTCCTTGCTCTTGCGTTATTCATGTATTCTCATGTTCTCTCATGTGCTTTCATGTATGCTCATGTATTTTCATGTGCTCTCATGTACGCCCATGTTTCCTCTTGTGCTTCATGTGTAACCAAAACATCATATCCGTAGCATAACTTGACTGGATCCTTGTGTATTAATTGTGGGTGGGGGTGAGTATAAATGGTCATGTGATTTAGCCATCATGTTTACTCTGCTACTATTCATGTGTTCTTCATGTTCAGCACAGTCTTCATGGCTCGTGTCCCTCATGTACAACTCATATTATATTATGTTCAACCCAAGCCAATTACATGCCATCTCGTACTCTAAATCACTAGTCACTTACAGTTCTTAATTATCATGTATATATTTTTAGTTATCAAATATCTCTTATTTCTATGTATATTTTCTTACAGTCCATGTATCTTACTCTTTTGTATGCTTTATATTTTCTGACATGATATGAACTACGTGAGATGTATTGTGCTCGCTCATATCCTGACTGGACCTGTTGAAAATATTACAGAGGATGATGAGGAACCCTGCACCACCTACTACGGAGCTTGCTTAGATGACACTTGCGACCTGAACCTTCGAGAGGTTCAGGCAGCTGCTGAGGATGATACCCTTGTCTAGTTTAGATAGCTAGTTTTTATCTTACCTTTTATGTTATTTGTTGTTTGGGTTCAGAGTTGTATTATATTTGAGACGTTGAGACTTATGGTTGTTAACTTGGTTTTGTTTTACTCCTGTTTGTACCTCAGTTTTGAGGATTTTCTTAACTAATACATCATGCTATTTCCATCTCTAGATTTGGGATTGAGTTGTACCTTCTGTGATTTGGCCTCCTTTTGGATAGTATATCATATTGTGGTTAGATATGTTTATGACTTAGAATAACGTTCTACCGCCGATTCTGCGGCATTGGCTGGACGTACCCACTTCTCGTGTCCCTACACTAGGTGTGGGTCGTGACACATTTTTAGTGGTGGCACATGCTGGTCGAGTTTATGTAGTGGTATTCGAACTAGAGTATCACTACAGCCTGTCGTAGGATATAGGTTATAAGTTTTGAGGTACTCAATCACATCTAGCAAGAACTCTTATCTAAATTCCTGCCATCTAAAGTTCTTGTTGAAATTGCTTCCCTTTGAAATAAACTGTCCTCCTTTGATTATATCGCTTCCTTCTCAGCATTGCTTTCCTTGTTTGACCTATCTTCAGGATGGTTATGGAGACACGATCTCGTCGTCCCGGCCAAGAGGATACCGCTGAGAGGTCTACCACCTCTCGTCTGATTCAGCAGGACCCTGGGACCGCAACTCCTCTTATCACTTCGTATGTCGGAGCTTTTACAGTTTTTTGGGGTACACCTCCACCTGTTCGGAGGTCTTCCTCCGTCATTTCGGATACGTTTCAGCAGCAGCCACCTTCAGGGTTTGTGGATGCGGTTCAAATATTTACCTTCTTCCAACGATTCATGGAGGCTCAGCAGATGCAGCAGCCGAGCCAGTCTGCCAATTTTCGATTGGGCATAAGCGATGCCCACCAGCTGATCAGGACGACAGTAGAGCTGGTGACTGCCCAGCCACGAGGAGAGCAGATGCATTAGTATCAGCCGAAGATGCCAGACATCCAAGCCTTTCAGGAGATGCGACCCCGGGACTTCAAAGGTACAGAGGGCATCATATATTCTGACGACTGGATAGAGCATATCGAGGAGATATTCTGATTGGCGCAGATACCAGTCAGGTTACAGAACGAGGCAGCGGCCAGTCAGATGCAGGACTTGGCCCATACTTGGTATTAGACGGACCTAGAGTGGGTACTGAGCGTCAGACTTGGGCAGCCTTCAAGAAACTGTTCAAGAAGAAATTCTTTCCAGATACAACACTCGGTGTATTGGAGACACGGTTCGAAAGTTTGATTCAGGGGATCCAGACCGTTGAGGAGTACGCCAGAGAGTTCTGTCGTTTGGGCATATTCATGGAGGATCTTACTAAGGCCGTAAAGGCGAGGAGGTTCCGCAGGGGCTTGATCAAGGAGATCAAGGAGATCAAGTCATTTACCAAGAGCAGCCGCGACACCACTTTCAAGTAGATTCTGATAGGAGCCATGGCAGTGGAGGACGATCTTGGACTGAAGAAGAAGAGGACATGAGATACTCATGGAGCTAGTGGCAGTACGGGCCCGGCCAAGAGGCCTCACATACAGATTCAACAGCAGTATCAGCAGCAGAGGGTCCACTTTCAGCAGCAACAATTTCGGGGTCGTACACCTTTTTAGCAGGTGCAGCAGCAGCAGAGGCTGCAACATACGCCTAGATAACAGCATGTTATCCTTCGTCCTTTCTGTAGGAAATCAGGACACGATTGGAGCAAAGGTCGAATAAGGCTAGGTAAGTACCTACTCTGCGGAGCATCAGATCATAAGTTGAGAGAGTATCCCAAGTCTTCGGGACAGACAGCTCAGGGAGCAGGAGCTAAGGCTCCGGTGGGCCAGCAGCAGGCCAGAGGAGGCCAGCAAGGGCGAGCTTACGCCATGACAGTTGAGGATGCTCGGGCAGTAGGATAGCTTATTGCAGGTTCCGTTCTTCTCGATTCTATTTTCGCATTTGCCTTCTTATAACAGTCTTAAAATTCAATTCTATATGTTCCTTGATTGTTGATAAGTTTTGATCTGGTGTTTCATTGTGATTTAATTTTCTTCTGAGATAAGTCGTATGGGCTAGGTTGTCCCAGTTATGGGATCTAGAGTCTTCTATAGTCATGTTAGCTAGCATAATAAGGACATATAGTCTAGTTTTGGACGTATTTATCGAGTGTGTGAATTTAAGGTTTTCGCGGCCAAGCATGCGGCGATGCGAAAATTTTAAATATCATGATTCTAGAGGTATGTACCTTAGTCGAGGACTCTGTGATTATCATAGCCTTATTTACTAGCATGACAAAGATTCTGAGTATCATGATTTTGGACAAACGTATATGATTATCGAACTGTGTGATTTGAGACTATGATTGTTGGGGGTTTGACCTAGAAGGAGTACGAACATCTTAATTTCGAGGACAAAATTTCTCTAAGGAGGGTAGACTTGTAACACTCACTTTTCTAAAATGAGGATAATTTTGAAATTTTGTAATTATAATTATTTAATAATTATATTTAAATCATGTTATAATTTTTGATAATTTTTAATCAATTTATAACTATTTAAATCTATGACCTGTGATTTTGATATTTTGCTAGTATAACCCTAGAGATTGCATGACCTAGAGACTAACCTTGACCACGGGGACCTAACCATGTGATTAGGATGACTAATTGTAACTTTTTAGCCTAAGGGTATTTTGGTCATTTTTGACTTATTGATGAAAATGAATGTTGATTGACTATTATGGTGCTAATCATTTTATTAGAGATTAACCTAGTTTTAACCTAACCTAAATGTTAATGATGTTCATGGAGGATTAGTTTGAAAGTTAGAGACTTAATTGCTAAGTTAGATTAATATCTAGATATTATGTTAGTAGATATTTTGGTTAGATATTAGTGTAAGAAACCTACTTTTGATGTGAGCCATTGATTGAGCTTGAATTTATGTGGAGAAGCCTTAACCACTCATCTAGCATTTATAAAACCCTAACCCTAGCCTATTTCAACAGCCATCAAGAGTCCCCTCCCTCTATTTTAACATCTCTTCACAATTCCTTGCCTCATTTTAATACCTACAAGAAGCCCTAATAGTGTTCTTCCCCAAACCTTTACCAATTCTTCATTTCTCCTCCAAATTTGACCAAACCAATTGTGTTGGACTCCCCTACAGTAGAGGATACTAGTGGTGGATAGCTAGCAAGGATTTGGAAGCTTGGGATCATTACAAGTTGGAGATAAGCTCTTATTCCTTGAGCTTTGCATTGAGGCTTCACCCTCAATAGGTAAAACCTACAAACTCATTCAAATTCCCAATTTCTTTCCATAGTTGCATTCATCTAGGTATACCGTAGCTTTTCCTCAAGTTTGGTAGGAATTGGAGTCCATTAGGTATGCGTGTCGGACACGTATCAATCTGTGTATCAATGTGTTTGATGAAATACCTAAGTGAAATGTTTGTATACCATTTTCAAAACTGATTTCACATTTTGGAAGCCCTATATGTGGGGATTTGTATCTATGTTGACTGAGCATGTTTTGGGACACTGTTCGTGTCCATTTTGGACACGAACTCGCCCGCAGGACACTGCACAGGGAAGTACAGTGCTTCCCTGCTGCTCGAGTGTCCTAGCAGACACGACACAGTTTCTTTTGACACGAAACTTCATGGACACGTGGGGGCAACCACTGACACCATGTCCATGAAGTTTCGTGAGCCTTCGACGAGTGTGCGCGAAGAAATCGCGTGTGCACGTGTTTTGTGCTGTACTGCGCACGCGTGTTTCGTGTCTCTGATACGACCTTCGTGTCTCTTCTAGACACGTCGTGGTGGCGTGTCAGGGACTCGAATATGTTGCCCTACCCCTTACGAACACCTAGACACGAGCACGAGGTTTGATGTGTCATGTGTCGTGTGCACGAGTCCATGAAACGCACGCACGAGGAATTCTTTGACATTTTTTGATACTCTGTATTTATTGGTTTTGGACACTTCGTATCCAGTTTTGTGGACACGAAATCCCCTCCCTGACACGTATACATGTGTGTCACACTCGTGCACACTTTAATTTGTGATATATTGGGTTTTCACATGATATATTGGGTTTTTGAGTTTGAACATCAAAACTTGGATACTGTATAAATTCTGAGATTTAAATGGGTTTTAAAATGTTATTAAAAGATAAATTGATATGTTTTAACATATAACTAAGTCGGTGATATCATGTTTATTCAATTGATTCTTTGTGTGTTTGAATTTGGGTCGAGGAGGGATTTTCGAACCTATGTCTGATACCATGTTCAGACCGAGTTCTCATTCATAGTTTGAAATGTAAATTGATGATTAATTTACGTTAATTTGATATGCTTAGCATATATTATAACTGTGATCAAGTTTCAATACCTGGGGCTAAGGGGTATTCATGGTTGGTTTGATAATGAGGTTTTATACATGTTTTTCCTGAAAATTCCTATAGTGTTGCTGAGATCTTCTTTTGTATGCATTTACTGATTTTTTTTTACACACACACACACACACACACACACACACACACACATATATATATATATATATATATATATATATATATATATATATATAAAAACTGAGATGAAGGTTTGTTCATGTGCTTTAATTTCTGAACCTGAGATGTAGGTTGTATGTTAAAACCTAAGATTTAAAACCCTTGTTTGAACACCATTGACATTAACCCCTTCCATTTAACCCTCTGTTTTCAATTGAGTTCATTTCTCTCTCTCTCTCTCTCTCTCTCTATATATATATATAAAAATATATATATAAATATATATATATATATATATATATATATATATATATATATATATATATATATATAGACTGAACCTATATATATATATATATATATATATATATATATATATATATATATATATGTATATATATTTATACATGTTTTATGTTGCATGCTAAACTAAACTGCCTTGAGGTATCTGAGACTGAATTGAATACTGTAACCTGAGATCAGAACCCTCTATAAACCTGTACACTATACACATGGTCACTACATACTGCTGTCCACTTTCATCCTACTCTAAATACCTGTACACATGACACCTATGATACCACTGCTTTCGCTTTCCCTCTTATATATATTATATATATATATGTGTGTGTGTGTGTGTGTGTGTGTGTGTGTGTGTGTGTGTGTGTGTGTGTGAATTGTATGAATATATGATATGTAAATATATACATGACATAATATGGATATGGGATACTATATGTGTATATATATCTATATAAATGATTTGATTTATATATATATGTATACATTGATTGTATGTATGATATCTATATATGGGTTTTGGTATAGAGTTTGGTTTTGACTAGTTGACTAGGCTTAGAGTAGAGTTTGACTAGCTTGACTTAGGCTCTATGGACTAGTTGACCATTGTTGACCAATAGTTGATCTTGACCTAGAATCATGTAGAAGCATTGTACACTTCATTTGTCATCCCTTTGTATATATCTTGACTTGTCTTGCTCTAAATAGGAGTCAGATACCTCGATTCGGACAGTATATTCTCACAGACATTCAGATCGCAGACGAGTACATTCTCTGATCGTTTCATACTTATATTCTTGCTCTAGATCACTTTACATGATGCTGTCACGTTATTATCACGGATTGGTACTATATGGATCTTTTCATGAGATGTTATCTCCCTTAGCGGGCGCATCAGATATTTCATGTCATGTGTTTCATGTACATCATGTATTCCTTGCTCTTACGTTATTCATATATTCTCATGTTCTCTCATCTGCCTTCATGTACGCTCATGTACTTTCATATGAGAACATGTAATTTCATATGTTCTCTCATGTGTCTCAGTCAGAAGGCGCTCCCTCCGCTTCTATTACGATACAGCCTCCAAAATGCTGTACCGGCGCTCCTACGATGGACTTCTCCTCCGATGTCTATCTAACGAAGAAGCCGCCAAAGCTCTTCGAGAAGCTCATGATGGAACGTGCGGAGCTCATCAACCAGGTCCTAAGCTACAGGACCGACTTCGACGCATGGACTATTACTGGCCCACCATGATGGCTAATGCTGTCAAGTATGCAAAAAGTGTCGTGCCTGTCAGCTGCACGCCGAATTCATCCACAGACCGTCAGAGCCTCTACACCCGACGGTTTCCTCTTGGCCATTTGAAGCCTGGGCCATGGATATAGTGGGGCCTATCACTCCTCCTTCGTCAAGGGGACACCGCTTTATCCTGGCAATCACCGACTATTTCTCTAAATGGGCGAAAGTAGTACCTCTCACAGAGGTAAAAATCTAAAAAGTGATCAGCTTCATCAAGCATCACATCATCTACCTTTTCGAGTTACCTCGAAGGATTATCCACGACAATGGCCCATAATTCATCAGCCATGCGTTCTATAGGTTCTGCGACAAGAATCTGTTCAGAACGTGGCATCAACCGTTTACAATCCGGTAGCAAACGGGTTGGCTGAAGCTTTTAATAAGACCATCGTCAAGCTACTCAAAAAGGTCGTGTCATCCAATAAACACTACTGGGACGAGAAGCTCGAAGAATGCCTTTGGGCCTATCGTACAACGGTAACGGACCCCGGCGGGCAACACACCATTCTCCATGGTTTAGAGGAGCGAAGCAGTGCTACCGCTGGAGATCCAAATCCCCTCACTCCGAGTGGCGATCACAAATCAGTTGACGGAAGAGGACAATTAACGTCGCCGTCTGCAAGAGTTGGAAGTGCTTGACGAAAAATGCCTCTTGGCTCAACAACGCATCGAACTTTATCAAGCCCACATATCACAGACTTTCAACAAAAGTGTCCGACAGAGGACTTTCCAAGTGGGGGACCTGGTTTTGGCAGTCAGGAGACCGATGGTGATGTCTCACAAAACACAAGGAAAGTTCGAACCCAAATGGGAAGTACCCTTCATCATAGAGACGGTATACTCAAACGGTGCTTATCGTCTCGCTCAAGCTAATGGGGACTTGTTCATGATGCCCATCAACGGCAAGTTCCAAAAAAATACTATTCTTGACCTCCGTCGAGAACGTACTGCCTCTCCCCATAGAGAGGATTGGTGAACTTGACCAAACCAAGTTCACACCCCTTCTTTGACAAATCATATGCTTCTGGAATCCAACCATTTTGTTGCATTCTATCTCCAGTAGAGGGACAACCATGTCCACTTCACCTCTGAATTGCCTCTCTATACCTCATCAAGCAGGATCCTACACCATGTAAAATCATGCTTAAAGCAATGTTTACCACGCCCACATTACCTCTGAGGAAACATTTCGTACAATAATCCTTGTGTTGTTGCACCATAGAACATCCACGTCCATATCACCTCTGAGTTGTTTTATAAAACCCACAGAGTTCACCCCTACCATGTCCATGTTACCTATGAGTAGGAAAACTTCACCATTTTATCCCATATTTACCATGTCCACCTTACCTCTGAGTAAATATGTCGGTCCTATCTCTCAAATTATTATTCGTACCTAGCACCAAGGTACGTCAAGGGTGATAAGTCTACACAAAAATTATCCCATATTCACCACGTCCATATTACCCTTGAGTGAATGTGTCGATTTCCTCAGTGAGCAACTTATTATCTGCACCCAGAAACCAAGCTGCACAATAGATAATGGGTCCACAAAAATCACAGGAAATGAACAAAGCAGAAAAATCTTTTATTTTCGTCAGCTAAACAGAAAACAAAAGATTACATCGATATCGAAAAGAAATAAACTACTTCTTCAGGTTTCTTCAAATCTCATAAACACAAAGACAAAATTAGGACATTGACTTTATTCATATTCCCGAAAACGGCAATTGCAAAGCAACCTACGAATCCTCACAATCAGGGATCATAGTTGTGTTGAGGCATGTACCATTCCCTCAGCCACTTTGCATATGAAGGCTCAATCTGGTTGAGGTCTTCTGCAGAGACAGGTAGGTCAATCCCGATGCTGCTACTCTCTGACGGTGGCTCCTCCTTAACTTCAACCTTGGGAGCAATCTCTTTCTTGATGGTCATCGGTTCTTCCTCGACCTCGACCTTTGGTAACGCCTCTTCTTTTACCGTCACCGGCTCTTGTTTGACGAGAGGAGGCGGTATCTCTTCCTTCACGAGAGCCTCCGCCTTCGGCATGGATACTACAACAGAGTCAAAGAAAAGTTAGCAAAAAGACTTAAAAGATCAAAACAAGTATCTGAGGCGCATCAACAAATCTGGTGCGTCAAACTGGGTCGAAACCCATGCGCACAGATAGAACCTCATCAACGGTGCATCATCGGGACCTAAGTCCATGTGCATCAGCAAGTGAAGCTTCGGCGCATCATTAGGACTTAAGTCCATGCACGTCAGCTGAGAGGGCTTCGGCACAACATCAGGACAAAAGTCCATGCGCGTCAGCCTATGCACATCCACATAAAGCGGCTCATCTAAAGTTGGGACACCCCAACATCGCTGCAACATAGACCAAGGCAAGAGAATACCCACCGAGAACTTCCGGGCGAACGTCGGCGTGGGTCTCCCTGACGATGGGGACTTCCTCTGTGTCGACCTCCAAGGGTTCCTTGCCTAAGCCCCTTCCTCAGCTAGCAGCACCGCTTCGGGGAGTCTTGGGAGCCATCTCTCAAACAAAGAAAAGAAGGGAGAAAAGAGTTCTGAGGAAGAAGAAAACTTTTGCAGAAAAGTAGAAGACTCTCTCTCCTCACAAGCCACCTATTTATAGGCTTGGCCTCGCGCGTAAACCGATGAGGCTTGACATCAGCAATCAGTCGCTTCGGGTCTCGTAAAACCAATGGCTGCTTATCTTCAAAAGATCATCATTAATCTTTCCTAAGATCGAGGCGTTATCTCTTCAGAAGAAGCATGCGCCTAGCAATATGCGCCTACACAAGAAACGTTCCCCACAACGATGCGGAGAGCAACTATACGCCAAAAAGAGCCATGCGCCTAGGCAAAGGGCATGCGTCCAGAGTCGTTAATCCCTATGCTTCTTATTCAAAGTATTCCAAAACTTGCCCAAAAAGTTTTGAAAACTTTGAAGGGGGTCTTGTAGAAGCATGGAATTTCAGGCGCATCTATAGGCCAAAATTCTATGCGCTCAACCCAACCATGCGACCAACTCAAATACGCCAGAAAGCTCAAACAGATACTTGGCACAGCAAAGGAAAAGTACAAATTTAAAGACATTCAAAAGAAAACATTTATTTCGTATGAAATTTTATCACATTTCTAAAGAAAGGCTTTACAAAGGAGAACTTCTACAAAAAGAAAGATCCTAAAGCTACTGCCAGGCACAGCAAACTGCCATGTGCCCTCTGTCTGGCGCATCATTCTGATGTCTCGTCCAGGCGCATCATTCTAGCATCTCAACGTATTCGTATCTCCGTGCATAGTCAGAGCAAATTACTCTCTCTTATCAGCACCAATCAGCCCTTGTGTAGTATGAGGAGGAGCTCTCCTAGCTCGACAAGGATCGCGGCACGACGCCCCGATCTTTGGATGCAACAGGCACACTCGGCAACCTGTGCCTCTGCCAGTATAACAAAAGATGGAGTGCGGTTGCCCTGATCTTTGGATGCAACAGGCACCATCGGTCTGTGCCGGGACTCGATAATCCCGATATTTGGACGCAACTGACACTATCACAGAAGCTCAGAGCGACAGGAAGACTGGGGCAGCGCATCTTTACCCTCGAAAAAAGCTCGAGTTCGGCAGTTCACCAAGGCAGAGTTTCGGACAAGTTCGTCCTTTGAAGAATGAAAGCAAAACTTTTCCTCATGCGGCTATTTATAAACGTGGGTAGCCTACACCCGAGTGCCAAATGGCCAACGTTCCAAATTCCATGCAATGAATTTGTATTAATTGCAAATATATCCGTCGCCTCGTATTTGGCTAAGTCAAGGCAACTATTAACACCTCGAAGAACCCAACAGGCGGGCCAAAGAGGAAGCGATACATTGGCAGATGCGTCGTCAAATCATGTGCTCCCCATGGATGCGCCCAGTAGGCCATAGCCATGCGCCCAGATTGGCATTAACCAATGCAACCCTCTCCACCAAACATTTAATACTGAATGACAAATTATGGCAACACATCTCCCGAAGATGTTCAATCAGCATCCCTCGCAGAAAGCGAAGCGTCGCTGATGTCAGCACCATCATTACACCTTGGGTCGACAACAATTGCCATGCGACAGACCGATTATTCATATGCGCCTCGTGGCCATACGCACAAAAGGCTGTATGCGCTCCAGTGGTCATGCGTCCCCTGCTTACTTCTGATCCCAAGCACCAGAAGACTAGGCCATGCATGCGCCTCAAAAGCCATGCGCTTGGACTTGCTCATGGATCCTAAATATCATGAGACCAAGTTGCCTCCCCTGCGCCTGATACTAGGCGCACCCTGATGCGAAGCTCTGCATGCGCCTCAAAAGCCATGCGCCCAGACTCATCTATGATGCCTAAAACTCATAGACTAAGTCGCCTCCATACGCCCGATCCTAGGCGCACCCTGACAAATCACTCTTCTCCAAAACCGAGATCTCTGAGCCATAGGCATACGCCACGCGTCACTTGACTCATTTCTATTCAAAGAATGGGTGCTAACCACCCAAGATCTCAGCAACAACCAAATCTTTGCGATTGCCACGTGTCAGCTCTATCGCAGCCCAGTGCAGCAGTCCAGCAGATTCAGCTTCAATTCAGGGCACATCAACCATGCGCTCCCGCCAGCATCAGCCACGTAGCGTTCCCACGTCCAGGGGCATTTGACATATGCGTGCATGAGCAGCCAGCCTGCTATCTATAAATAGAAGGATCATTCTTTCACCTAACACACAGAGAAAAAAGGACAGGAACAGACAAGGACGGATATATACACATACAGAGGCTAGAAGAGACATTTAACGTCCGTTTCTCCTTGCAACGCTCCAGCATCCTGAGCAACCCAGACCTTTAGAGAGTTCAAGATCGTCGTCAGATCGTCAACGGAGTCAACGTATTACCACTCGCTCCGCCGATACAGTTTCCAAATAAAAACAAAAGTGTACTCCTAGGACTACGTCTAAGTCCTACACTATATACTGTTCTATTTATAATTGAAATACCAAAGTTTTAATCAACAAAACTTTGTCACATTTTTGCAGCAAGATTTCTCGACGCTCGATCGACCGTTTGTCGATCCGTCTTATCTGGTATGCAGACAACCCTACCCACTCTGTTCTCCTTCAATTAGTTTAAATTCATATGCTCTAGATTGCCCAAAAATTTGATGCCAAAATTGACGAAAAACTTTTTCAAAACGAAATAGAACATTATTTCCCGGCCCTAGTTTTGAAGGCAAATTGTCGCCAATCCCGAGCAAAATTTTGAAAGCTATTAAAATAGTATTATAGAGAACATAAACATGATTAAAACCATGTTATTAGTTTTAATTCTAGTCGAGTATATCATGATAGAAATTAGTAGGAAATTAAGAAAAATTTAGAAAAAATGTTTTCAAAACTTAGAATTTTTTCGATACTTAGTCCGTCCCGACAATCCAGGCGACGTAGTCGCAACCTGTGAGCATCGAAAGCCGTGTACGGATGTTGCGTACATGTGGACTTTGACAGAACTCGAATTGGTTGCATGTGCGCGACGAATACGAAGCGTATCTGTCAAAATTCCCTGTATCGACTCTTTGCAAACTGACCAATTACTTTGTGCATGTTCATCACATCGCGACGAAACTTGCGTCCCTGGACTCATATTTGTTTTGGTCCTATGAGCCAAGTTTGGTCCAATTCTGAGAAGGTCGATCGGAACGCTATTTTGGTGGGCCCGCGACTCGACTCAACGGACAATTTTATGCACGGCTCATCGGAATCCAAATCTGGACATACCCTTGAGTTCGTATCAAAAAACTGGACTCATAGGTATATATTTTATTGACTTTAGTAACCATAGGTTCTGGCACGTTTTTCGGTGTAAAGTGGGTCCAATGGTGGATACTTATTTGGCCCAAAATTACCGTTTTTCCCTGTGTTCAACATTAGACTTATGGGAACTCAAACTTAGACTTTTTTTTATGCCAAACACGTTGGTGATGTCTGTTTCAGCATCCGGAGTCGTTTGTGGAAGTTTAGCTTTCGTGGCTTATTGATTGGCTAGTTGTTTATTTGGACGTTGACGATTCTACACCATGCAAGTACACCTTGCCAAACTTTACAGTATTTACATGCATTTCTAGATTTATATTCTTTTCTATCATACTTGATTCCATGTTTATCCTGATACATGTCATTATTATTTTTAGTTTTACGTGGACATAGATTGCTACTCTTTTTCCATATTACTTGTTCTATCTTTCTTATCTTGTCCATGTCTAGTGATAGTATTGCTTTGCCTATGCCTTGTTCCCCTGACCTATTTAGCCTGGACTTGACTTGGTCTTGACAAGTTTGACTTGACTTGTTTGACTCATAACATTAGGCGAGGACCCTGACATAGACGTGACTATACTTGACCACTAGTCTTAATCATTAGCAACCATCAGGTTGCGACTGAGACTTACTTTAAGTTGTTAGAAACCACTGGGATACAATCTATAAGGGCGTTAGCAACTACCGGGATGCGGTTTACCTCGATTTACTTTTATTCGCATTTGTTAGCATGATTCTCGTGGCATGCCATTTATTTTATGTTTTATTCCTCATTTTGTACTTTCTTCAGTCTTTACTTCCTTGCACTATTTCATATCCTCTCTTGCATGTTATTACTGTCAAAGTAGGCTTGTATATTATGTGTCTTGCTAGTCCCCTGAAGACCTGGTGATCTCTACAGGTTATTGATGAGTTCATTTCATAGACTAGATGGTGACGACGATTGCATCCTCAAGAATTTAGATATATATATTTGTCATGACCCGCACCCTGATTAGGGGCACGAACACGTGGGTACGTCCAGCCTACGCTGCAGAATCGGCGGTAGAACGCTGTATAGGTCGTCTGTAAATACTATAACTAAACAGTATAATGGTACATGTCATCTCCGTACGAAGGAATATAATATGGCATAACTCAATCACAAGATAAAACTATGATAGATAGCATGAAATAGAAATGTGATAGAAGTGAAAACCGGAAATGAGTTCAGGATCCAACACAGCTCAGAGATATAAACAACATCACAGAGTCACAAAATATAATATAGAATAATATAGTCTGAAAATACTAGCTGGATCGCAGTCCAGGCAAACCTAACTAAGCTATACTAGTCCAGGTGTGCAAATTCTAGTGGCTCAACTATCAGGCCACAGTCCTGGACTAAGTCTCCATCTATCTCAACCCCATAGTAGGTCGAGCAGTCTGCCTCAGAATCATCTGTAATATATCAACGGTATCCTGTCAGGAAAATGAGCAAGTAAAAACACTAACAACAGTTTTATATGAATTGACAAATTCTATAAGAGACAATTATAATGAAATACAAGACAAAATCAACAGAAAATATATAACAGAATTTGAGTACTGAATAGGACGATAATTTATAAGATGACTTGGGAGCTATTCCGGAAGCCAAATTACAACCCGTAAACCAAACAAGGATCGATGTTGTAACCCTTCTCCTGAACAGAACTAAGTAGGATATATGATGTAATAAAATAAATATAAAATGTGCCATGAATTATTAGAGCGTTATGTGATCGGCTCGGGAAAGTACATGACAGGCTAACCACTTGGCCCGACAATCACATAAAAATTAATAGAAAGGGTCATGCCGGCCAACCTGGATAATAAGCACAAGGAATAAGATCTCGCAACACCCTACGTGAGGTGAGAGTGGCGCAAGCACAAGAATATAGTGACAAGATGGTATTGATCACATAGCCCCTAATAATTTTCCATCCCCGAATAGTATAATAGATCCGGACATGTCACGTCATGACACGGGATTCCCTAAGAGGGTAGCTACTCCCTCTCAGGAATCGATGTCTATACAAGTACAGGGAACAAGATAGAAAATGTACCAATATGCCAAGAAAATCCAGGAACAACATTTCATGTCATGATCCGACGTATACTAGTCCGTGAACCATCGTGTCGGGAAATCAAGTAACACTACAACTGAATCGGATATAGCAGATATCAAGACAATAAAAACTATCAGTAAATATACTCGCCTGTGGTCCTGAGCTAATAAGGTGAACAGATGCTCAGAGTAATCATAGACCTAAAGATGAGATACTATAAGTCAAAACAGGGTTTAATAATGAAAGGGAAACTAATTAAGTCACGATATGCAAGTCTAAGTCAAACTAGATCAAACTAGGTCATACTAGGTCATACTAGATCATACTAGGTCATACTTGGTCATACTAGGTCACAGGAAGTCAATCCAAGTCAAACTTAGTCAAAGGTTGACTTACAGTTGACTTTTGGTCAACTGGTCAACCCTGGTCACCTCTAGGTCAACCATAGGTAAAACTAGGCTAATGTTAACCAATTGTTAACTTTCAGTCAACTGGTCAACTCTGGTTTGGTTTTGGGTCAATTCTAGTCACTTTTAGGCTAAGTTTGACTTTCGGTTGACTTTTATTGACTTTTGGTCAAAACGGTCAACCAAAGTCAAACTAGTCTAAGAGCACTAATCCTAACCATTACCAACCAAGACAATCAATTTCTAACCATATCCTAACACCTTAGACTCATACCTTAGCTTCTAGGTAATTACCTTAACCTTACCTATTACCCTTCACAAAGTATTTCCAATACCTTGCCCCGATACAAAGGCAACCCTTCCTAACCTTGGTAGACTGACCTAGGCTTCTTAGGGTAGCTAGACACTAATCTATCTAGATATTACCAACCCAAAAATCTAGGTATCTAGCCCATCCAGTCCATCTTATCCCTATGTTGGTCACTCTCAATATTACCTTAAGGTATCATGAGACACCCTATGGTATCTTGAGATACCACTCTCCTAACACTATCCAACCATACTAGCTCACCCCTCCACACTCATAGTATCGTAGAGTATCGCACTCACTAGCTCTATTAGGATACTAACTTATCTAGTACACTCACTAAACACACTCCACTAGGTCCACAACTCTCAAATCTAACATCTCATATCCTAATTTATACTAACATATAAGCTAACATTTCTAACTAACAATTCTAACTAACAAATACCTAACAACTTGGTAGCAAACTCTATCTAACAAGGGCTAACTAATATAGGAAAATGGCTAAATGGAAGGGGGCTAATTTCTAAAGGAAAAGGGGATTAAATGGATTAAAACTAAAGGCTAAAAAGCTCAAAAAGCTGCCAATAAGCTGCTGCTTATTGCAACTGCTTATGCTGCTGATTATGCTTATTGTTTGCTGAAACTGCTGTTGCTGCTTGCAGAAGCTGCTGCTGCTGCTTATGGCTGCTGCTGCCGCAAGCTGCTGCTGCTTATGCTGCTTATGTTTATTGCTTATCAATCTCTTATATATATATATATATATATATATATATATATATATATATATATATATATATATATATATATATATATATATATACACTCAATAATATACACTCAATAATATAAATACTTGTATATATATTATGATACATTATGATACATGGTGAAAAAATGTAAAGAAAAGAAATAACACATCTCTAACATATAAAAATCTAATATTAAAACATGTATTAAATTATTTAAACACAAGTGTCCAATATTGGAGGTTTCCTACATGGACACAAAGCACAACAAGGACACTCCTAATAACTCCAAATGGACACAAAATGGAGACAAATGCAGACACAACCATGGGGGTCATTCTGATGGGTTCAAAATGATCCTATATGCATGTAGGATTGAAATAAAGGGTAGATTTTACCTTTCGGGAGGTGAAATCCAAGGAAACTCCTTCCGATACGACACCTACACGAAGGGATCTCCAAATGGACATGAACCAAAGCCAAATCCTCCCAAACTTGGCTAGCACCCTCTCTTCATGGAGTAGAGAAGAAATGAAGAATATTTGGTGAAAGAATGGATTGATTTGGAGATGAAATCAATGGAGGTTCCTCTCAAAATTTGGGGAAGAACAAGAGAGAGAATATTTATGGATAAAAATAAATGAGAATGACTCATCCCTATCCCCTCTCATGGCCGACCACATTGGCTAGGTGTCCCCTATTTTGTAATGTCTAAAATACCCCTATCTAGCTCCTATTGGTTTTAACTTAAATTAGGTTTTGGTTTAAGGCTCAATTAGTCTAGTTTGAATATCTAATTAACCCAACCTAGTCATGAATATTTAATCTAACTATACTAACTTAAATATTGTCATATGTGGGCCATACCTAACTAATGAGTGGGTCCCACTAAAGTCAAAGCTACCCCGGGTCTCCGATACAAGTCGGATTGGGTTGAAATTCGAACCCGACTCAAATAACCCCAAAATAATATCATAAATAATAAAATAATTCCAAAATTATTCTAAAATAAAAAATGGCCAAAATACCCCTGTTTTTGAAAACTGGGGGTGACAAATCTATCCACCTTAAAAAAATTTGTTCTCGAAATTAAAACAAAGCAATCACAGGAAACACATGTAGAAAAAAATCACATTCATATACTTTCAAAAAAAATCAGCAATAAAAAAATCTCTTTGAGGCACATCAAACACTTGTAAATAAAAACTGATATGTGTCCGATACGGACACGAAACCAACACGAAATTACTCCTATCAAAAGTCAACATTAACAATCACCAATGCAATAAATATCAAAATAATTTAAAGATGTCAAATGACCAAAATACCTTTAGGCCAGAAATAACATTAAAAATATCCTAATCACATGGTTAGGCTCTAGGTCAAGCAATCTCTAGGGTTTCACTAGCAACACATCAAAATCACAAGTCACGGCTTTAATAGTTTTAAAATGATAAAAAATCTCCAAAATCATATCATGATTTAAATGTCAATAAATAAATGATTAAAATTACAAAAGTCAAAATTACCCTCAATTAAAAAATATGCAGTTCGAGAATCATATGCGTCTGTCCAAAATCATGATACTCAGAATCTTAATCATGCTAGTGAGCAAGGCTACGATATTCACAGAGTCCTTGACTAAGGTACATACCTCTAGAATCATGGTATTTAAAATTTTTGCATTGTCGTATGCTTGGCCGCAAAAATCTTAAATTCTCACACCCGAGAAATACGTCAATAATCCGACTATATGTCCTCACTATGCCTGCTAACATGACCATAGAAGACTAAAAAAAATCCCATAATCGAGGCGATCTAGCCCATACGACTTATCTCAGAGAAAAAAATCAAAATCATATCACAAGAATAACAGAACAAAATTGATCAATTAACAAAGAACAGAAAGAATCGAATTTCAAGACAGTTATAAGAAGGCAAATGCGGGAATGGAATCGAAGATTGGAACCTGCAATCTGTCCTGCTACTGCCTGTGTGTCCTCGACTGTCATGGCGAAACCTCGCCCCTGCTGGCCTCCCCTAGCCTGCTGCACTCTGTCCTGGCCTCCTCGGACTCCACGAGTGTGGCAATCCTTCAGCTGGTGGTTGGACACCCCACAGTATAGACATACGCCCAACCTCTTCCTACAGGCCTCTCGACTGTGCCCCGGCTTCCCGTAGAAGATGCACAGAGTAGTCTGCCTCTGGACCTATCCCTGGTGCTAGTGGGCACGTGCTGGTGACTACTAAATCTGTAACAGAGACTGCTGCTGAAACCTGCCTCTGCTGAAAATGAAGGCGCTTTGCCGGCCCTGTACTAGAGCTCGCACCAAGAACATCGCTGCCCCTCTTCAGCTTGAGGCCGAAGTCCTCCTCTGCTATCTGCGCCTCCATCAGTATCTGCTCGAAGGTCGCATCACGTCGCCCGAAAGTACGAGTGCGAACCGCATGAATAAGGCCCCTTCGGAACTTGCGAGCCTTATATGCCTAATTCTGGATCAAATCTGGTGCAAACCTACTCAAACGGAAGAACTCCGCTGCATACTCGTCCACCGACGAGTTCTCCTGCACCAATCCGACGAACTGGGCCTCCAGAGCTGTAAGAGGCACGTCAAGGTAAAACTTCTCCTTAAAGAGCTGCCTGAAGTTCTCCCATGTCATACCCCTCACCGATGCACGAGGATCCGTGCGAAACCAAGTCAAGGCGATATGGAAAAACTGACTCGCCGCAGACGTCACCCAAAGCCCTTTCGGGACCTCTGCTAACTCCAGGCTCCGTTGGACATCCTCCAACCCGTCATCTGCATACATGATACCCTCGGTACCCTTGAAGTCCTTCGGGTTCATCTTCCTGAAATTTAGACATGTGCCAGGCCTTCCCTGATTCTGCTGCTGAACTGGGGCACCCTGAACTGTACCCAAGACTACCCTCTCAACTGCTGCCATCGCCAGCTGGTGTAAATTCTCTATGCTCTGCCGTAGCACCTCTGTATGGTGGTGAGATGCGTCAACCTGATGCTGCCGTGCCTCTTCCTGGGCCCTCTGGGTCTGCATCATCTGCTATAGAAGGGACATCATCTATTGTGCATCCGTCGGTAGCAGAGGTGGCGGTAGAAGAGTCTCAGGAATGACTATAGACGGTCCCGCAACTGGAGGTGGAAGTCCTCCTGTAACTGCCGCTGCTACTCCCGCCTGAAGGACAGGAACTGAGGTGGCTACTCCCTCAACTGTAGCTTCCGCAGCCGGAGGTGGAGGTCCTACCGGATCGGGCCTATCTGGAACAGCACTAGGCCTACTACCTGAGAGCGAGTAATCGTCATCCTGAGGATAGATTAAAAAAGGAGGTCAATATGGCACATGATAGGGAAAATCAAGGAAGGACAATTAAATTCAATGCAAGAAGAGTTGTCATGGTAATCAAAAGATCTGAATTTTCCTAAAATATGATTGAATAACTCCTATCATATCCTAGATCATATGTCCTAGTCGCAGGCTCATAATTAGTACTCTAAGTCGAGCACCATTACGAGATCGCACTAATTGCGACATCGACCTACATGGGCCACCACAAAAATGTGTCATGACCCCCACCCTGATTAGGGGCACGAGTAGGTGTGAGCATTCAGTTTATTCGGTTTAAATCGAACCGAAGAACCCAAAACCGAATTGGACCGAAACCGAATAAGCAAAACCGAAATCGAACCGAATTGGCCCAAAACCGAATCAAACCGAACTAAATCGGTTCGATTTTCGATTTATTCATATTTTTTTGAGTTTTTTGTTAATATATATAGTAACTAAATATACATAGACATATTTAGTATATACCTATATATATTTAGTATGTACCTATATATATTAATACTTATATATATAGTACACACACACACACACACATATATATATTAATTAATTAAATTTTCTTATTCGGTTTTCGGTTTTGGACCAAAACCGAAATCCAAAACCGAAACCGAATAAGAAAATTTAGTATTTTCAAAACCGAAACCGAACCGAATTTTTTTAAAACCGAATCGAACCTCTTATTCGGTTCGGTTCGGTTCGGTTCGGTTTTCGGTCCAAAACAGAATAATGCTCACCCCTAGGCACGAGCACGTGGGTACGTCCAGCCTACGCCGCAGAATCGGCGGTAGAACGATGTATAGGTCATCTGTAAGTACTACAACTAAACAGTATAAGGGTACATGTCATCTCCGCACGGAGGAATATAATATGGCATAACTCAATCACAAGCTAAAACTAGGATAGATAGCACGAAATGGAAATGTGATAGAAGTGAAAATAGGAAATGAGTTCAGGATCCAACACAGCTCAGAGATATAAACAACATCACAGAGTCACAAAATATAACATAAAATACTACAGTCTAAAAATACTAGCTGGATCGCAGCCCAGGCAAACCTAACTAAGCTATACTAGTCCAGGTGTGCAAAGTCTAGTGGCTCAACTATCAGGCCACAGTCCTGGACTAAGTCTCCATCTATCTTGACCCCATAGTAGGTCGAGCAGTCTGTCTCAGAATCATCTGTAATATATCAACGGTATCCTGTCAGGAAAATGAGCAAGTACAAACACTAACAGCAGTTCCATATGAATTGACAAATTTTATAAGATACAATTATAATAAAATACAAGATAAAATCAACAGGAAATATATAACAGGATGTAAGTACTGAATAGGATGACAATTTATAAGATGGCTTGGGAGCTATTCCGGAAGCCAAGTTACAACCCGTAAACCAAACAAGGACCGGGGTTGTAACCCTTCTCCTGAACAGAACTAAGTAGGATATATGATGTAATAAAGTAAATATAAAATATGCTATGAATTATTAGAGCGTTATGTGATCGTCTTGGGAAAGTACAGGACAGGCTATCCACTTAGCCCGACAATCACATGAAAATTACTGGAAAGGGTCATGCCGGCCAACCTGGATAACAAGCACAAGGAATAAGATCTCGCTACACCCTACGTGAGGTGAGAGTGGCGCAAGCACAAGAATATAGTGACAGGATGGTATTGATCACATAGCCCCTAACAATTTCCTATCCCCGAATAGTATAATAGATCCGGACATGACACGTCATGACACAAAATTCCCTAAGAGGGTAGCTACTCCCTCTCAGGAATCGGTGTCTATACAAGTACATGGAACAAGACAGGAAATGTACCAATATACCAAGAAAATCCAAGAACAACATCTCATGTCATGATCCGACGTATACTAGTCCGTGAACCATCGTGTCGGGAAATCAAGTAAGACACTACAACTGAATCGGATATAGCAGATATCAAGACAATAAAAACTATCAGTGAATGTACTCGCTTATGGTCTTGAGCTGATAAGGTGAACAGATGCTCAGAGTAATCACGAGATACTATAAGTCAAAACAAGGTTTAATAATGAAAGGGAAACTAATTAAGTCATGATATGCAAGTCTAAGTCAAACTAGGTCATACTAGGTCACAGGAAGTCAATCTAAGTCAAACTAGTTCAAACTGGGTCAAAGGTTGACTTATAGTTGACTTTTGGTAAACTAGTCAACCTTGGTCAACTCTAGGTCAAACTAGGCTAATGTTGACCAACTGTTGACTTTCAGTCAACTGGCCAACTCTGGTTTGGTTTCAGGTCAATTCTAGTCACTTTTAGGCTAAGTTTGACTTTCGGTTGACGTTTGTTGACTTTTGGTCAAAACGGTCAACCGAGGTCAAAACTAGTCTAAGAGCACTAATCCTAACCATTACCAACCAAGACAATCAATTTATAACCATATCCTAACACCTTAGACTCATACCTTAGCTTCTAGGTAATTACCTTAACCTTACCTATTACCCTTCACAAAGTATTCCTAATACCTTGCCCCGATACAAAGGCAACCCTTCCTAAACTTGGTAGACTGACCTAGGCTTCTTAGGGTAGCTAGACACTAACCTATATAGATATTACCAACCCAAAAATCTAGGTATCTAGCCCATCCAGTCCATCTTATCCCCATGTTGGTCACTCTCAATATTACCTTAAGGTATCATGAGATACCCTATGGTATCTTGAGATACCACTCTCCTAACACTATCCAACCATACTAGCTCACTCCTCCACACTCCTAGTATCTTAGAGTATCGCACTCACTAGCTCTATTAGGATACTAACTTATCTAGTACACTCAATAAACACACCCCACTAGGTCCACAACTCTCAAATCTAACATCTCATATCCTAACTTATACTAATATATAAGCTAACATTTCTAACTAACAATTCTAACTAACAAATGTCTAATAACTTGGTAGCAAACTCTATCTAACAAGGGTTAACTAATATAGAAAAATGGCTAAATGGAAGGGGGCTAATTTCTAAAGGAAAAAGGGGATTAAGTGGATTAAAACTAAAGGCTAAAAAGCTCAAAAAG
>JANAVB010027485.1:0-68437 GCA_029216955.1 Iris pallida | reverse complement strand
CCATTCTCACCCTTCCAGATGGGACCGGAGGATTCACAGTTTTATTGCGACGCTTCAGGCAAAGGATTGGGATGTTTTTTGATGCAGCATGGGAAGGTAATTGCTTATGCGTCACGTCAACTCCGTGATCATGAGAAGAATTACCCGACCCACGACTTGGAGCTAGCAGCAGTAGTGTTTGCACTTAAGTTGTGGAGGTACTACTTGTACGGAGACAGAGTGGAGATATTTACTGATCATAAGAGCCTGAAGTATGTTTTCACCCAGAAGGATCTTAATATGCGGCAGAAGATGGCTCGAGCTACTGGTGGACTATGATGTGGACTTGCAGTATCATCCAGGGAAGGCCAATGTTGTAGCAGATGCGTTGAGCCGGAGAGCCGGAGTCTACCTTCTAACGGCGCAACCAGAGCTATTGGCAGATCTTTAGAAGATGGAATTGAAGTGATTCTCCCTTCCAATGTGGCCTTGATGGCCAGCCTACAGATACAGTCCACCATAGTTGAGAGGATCCGGACAGCACAGTTAACAGATTCCAAGATTCAGCGGCTCAGAGCAGTGCGAGGCAGGGAGAAGGCCAGAGTATGTATTCATGAGGATGGTACACTTCGACACGGCACGCGTCTTTGTGTACCCAGCGGAGATATCATCAGAAGTCATGGCAGAGGCTCACAGTTCGCAGTATTCTATTCACCCAGGCGGCACGAAATGTACAGATATTCGTCACTTTTGGTGGAATGGTATGAAGATGGAGATAGCCCGTATGTCTCTCGATGTTTTGGTTTGCCAACAAGTCCAAGGCTGAACATCAGAGGCCCTGGACTTCTTCAACCTTTACCGATCCCAGAATGGAAATGGGAACACATAACCATAGATTTCGTGACTGGGTTACCCAGATCTCCGGCAGGCAGAGATGCTATTTGGGTCATTGTGGACAGGCTTACCAAGGTGGCACACTTTCTTCCCTTTAGAGTTGGACAGTCGACGGCACAGCTAGCAGAGATGTATCTCAGGCAGATCGTCCGACTTCACGGGGTGCCAGTCAGCATAGTATCAGACAGGGATACGAGATTCACATCACACTTCTGGCGCAGTCTTCATCAAAGTTTGGGGACTCGTCTCAAGTTCAGCTCAGCGTCATCCGCAGACAGATGGGCAGTCAGAGCGTACTATACAAACTCTCGAAGATATGTTGCGGTCGTGTACCCTTGACTTCGGAGGTTCGTGGAAGGATCACCTGCACCTGGTAGAATTCTCGTACAACAATAGTTTCCAGGCCAGTATCCAGATGGCACCCTTCGAGGCTCTGTATGGCAGGAAATGCAGATCCCCGTTAGCATGGGACGATATCGGAGAGAGGCAGATGCTCGGTCCAGAACTGATTTCTCAGACGGTTGAAGTGGTCAGGAAGGTCAAGATCACATCCGAGTTTGCTCAGGACCGCCAGCGCCATTGGGCCGATGCTCATCGGCGTCCCTTAGAATTTGCCGTCGGCGACCATGTATTCCTTAGGATCTCGCCTACCCGCGGCGTCATTCGTTTTGGCGTACGGGGAAAGCTTAGTCCTAGGTATATAGGGCCGTTTGATATTCTGGAGCGAGTAGGCGATGTGTCCTATCGTCTCGCTCTTCCGCCGTCACTAAGTGAGGTGCATGATGTATTCCATGTATCCCAATTAAGACGGTACATCCCGGACCCGAGCCATATCCTAGATCATTCGGAATTGGTTGTTGGTACCAACCTTTCGTATGAGGAGAGGCCCGTGTCTATTTTGGACCGAGAGAAAAGACGCTCAAGAACAAGACTATTAACTTAGTCCGTGTTGCTTGGGGTCATCACTCTCTAGCGAGTCAACGTGGGAGCGTGAGGACGACATCCGATCGCGATATCCCTACCTGTTTGACTCGTGAGGTATAATGTCTTTCTTATGCCTTACGCTTTCCCTTCCTTGCTTGCATTGTATGGTTGTATGATTGAACTGCTTAGTAGCTTGTCTGTGCTTAGTATAGCTTGTTGTGGCAATCTCTAGCTCCTTGATTAAATTCCGAGGACGGAATTCTTTGAAGGTGGGTAGAGTTGTCACCCTCATTTCCCGTATTTCGTATTTATACTCGTAGATTGGATTTTGGCTTGTATTTTTAATTTCTCGACTTGCAGAATTTTGGGTTTTCTCGTATTTCGGGTTTTGGTTCGGCTCGGTTTTAATTGGTTTGGTTTGGTTATTTTGCATTGGAACCCCTTAACCTACTCTACACCCTCAAGACACCACAACCACCCTCATTATCCCACCTAACTTTTCTCTCTCCTCTTTATTTTTATTTACTTCTCCATCTTCTTCTTCTTCCTTCTTCCACACAACTCCTCAACCCATAGGCAAGTGCTTTTTGCCACCACATGAGAACCCCTTTTATTTGTCCATTAGATCTTGTTCACCATGAACAACATTAGAACTTGGAGTTTCTGAAATTGGAGCATGGGTCTCCTTAGATCTGAACTTTCATGAATCTCAGTTTTCCTCGAATTTATTTCATAAACTTTGATTTTTGGCGTCTTTGAGGTTTCCATGTTGAGGAGAATCAAGTTTTACACAACTTTGGTCTTTGCAAAACCTGATTTCGTTTTCAATTGAAAGAGTTATGGATTTTTGCAAGTTTTTTTGGGGTGGGTGTTCTTCCTCTCGGACAGAGGTAGGAGAAGAACACAGCCTTTCCCTCTTGTTGGCCACGCGGCTCCCGCGTACGGCCTTTGCGTAGAGCTCCTGCGTAGTGTTGCTTGCGTAGAGCCCTTGCTTAGGGTCTTCTGCGTATTGTACCCTGCGTATTGCACTCTGTGTAGCCTCCCCTGCGTAGTGCCCCTCTACGCACCAGCACGTGGCCTCCTCTTACTGCTCCCCTGCGTATGCTGGCCTGCGTACTGTGCATTGCGTATGGCCTGCGTATAGCCCCTGCGTATGCTGGCTTACGTACTGCTCCCCTTGCGTATGGCCTGCGTATAGCCCCTGCGTATGCTGGCTTGCGTACTGCTCCCCTTGCGTATGGCCTGCGTATAGCCCCTGCGTATGCTGGCCTGCGTACTGTGCATTGCGTATGGCTTGCGTACTGCTCTCCTGCGTATGCTGGCCTGCGTACTGTGCATTGCGTATGGCTTGCGTACTGCTCCCCTTGCGTATGGCCTGCGTATAGCCCCTGCGTATGCTGGCCTGCGTACAGGACCTCTGGTGCCCGTTTGACCTTCATAGCCCTCTCGTTTTATTATGGATTGGAGCTTCTGATATTTTGTAACTCACAACACTACCTGGCCCGACTTGATACACTTTGGACACAACTTGGAGTTGATTTCTGTTTTAATGGTCTTGGCTTATTCTGGCTGGTTCCTTATGAATTGCAGACTTTAGCTTATCTTTTATAACTATCACCTGTAACCTGTAGTTCATCTTGCAATCTAGTAATCCTCAATATTAGTAACTTGTAACTTGCAACCTGTTAATCTTCAACCTTACTTATAACTGGATATTTGTAGCTTGCACTTGTATTTTCACACTGTATCTGCATATGAACCAACCAGACCTGGGCATGAAGTTCCCTTGACTTAACTTGACTTGACTTGGTATGACTTGGCTTCACTTGCTAGTGGCCCGTGGCGGCACACTCTTGACTCGACTTGACTTGTCTTGACACCGTGGGTGTACTACTTGTTGCTCTGTGCAAATCACTTGTCTTGTCTTGCACCATGCTAGGAGGTGACTCCCTGGGTACCACGGCCAGGGACTCACACTAAAATTGGACTAGGTAATGAATAGACCAAATTAGAACATGGAGAATTCCCGGTCACAGGCAGTCTCGTTATCTGGAGGCATAAATGGACTTGTAGCTTGCCGACGAGTAGAGCACATTTCCAGCACACTGTCATGTGTTGCACCCTCTAAGTCACCTAAGGGTACATTTGTCTCCCGGGCGATGTACCCACCTATAACCCTCAACCCGCGGAAGGATAACTGGATGGTCTGCAGGGCTTGGGACTGGGAGTTTCTCACTTGCATCTTGTTAGTAATTAGGCTTGTGATAACCCTAGTTAGTTAAAGTAGTAAGCCGTAGTACTTGCTTGGCCGATTGTGAATGAATGGTGTCCAGCCCTGTCTAGAGTCTTGTCTAGCCCCTGTACCTGGAACTCTTGATCATGATTGTTTTACTTATCTCTAACGATAAATGGGTAGAGACAGTGAGCTATTCAGGCGAAGGGGTACAATCCCGGTCCTTGTTTGGTTTAAGGATTGTAACCTGGCTCCCGGAATGGTTCCACGTCCCTAGTCGTTTATCGCTCTGTGTACTTTTATTTTACTTGTACTTTCCTTTTATTCTTTATGTTTTGATATGCTGGCTTTTGTTCTTATTTGTGGCCTCCCTTGTGGCACTTGCTCTTTCTGGGGTTTGACCCAGCTGGTTTTGTATGGCCAGATTTCGGAGCGGCTCCCGAGGATCTACCGAGCTTCCAGTCCAATGGTGACAACTAGACGGAACCCGGGCTACGAGTGGGTCTTCCCTTTTTGTTTCACCCACTTATATGTAATTTATTCTTTTGAGGCGTTTGCCGACGAGCACCTGTTAGCTCGATGCACAATTCCTTACTGTCTGCCTACGGGCTGTAACATGATTAACAAATCCTAGGGTTGATCATGTATGACTGAACTCTTGCTAGTCCTATCATTTTGTACGGCTAGCTTCATGATCATCCAATGTAATATTTGGGACGCCTTATATATATATTTTGCTCTAAACATCTTGTAACTCTGTTAATTGCTGGAGATTGAGACAATAGGCTTGACCTTAAGAGACTGCTGGCTTGTAGTAAACCCTCATATCTAGACAGCCGTGACCGTATTGTTGAGACGTATTCTATTTCAATATACGTAGCTGGCTGTGTCTGCCCCCTCTCTCCAGTATTCTGGTTCTGGGGCGTGACATACCACAAGGAAGCACGATATGAGGAATTAAAACCAGTAATAAGAGAATATGATATAGATCTCTGCTTGCCACTGGGATTCACATAACATCACGACACTTCGAACCAACCTCCCAACCAAACAAGGACAAAGTTGGCCCGTCATGTCCTGACATTCTGATCATCTCAGTTAAGTAACAGAGTAGGTACAATACACAAACAAATCATCTTTGAACGGCCAATCAATTCCTACGGCTTGCTATTGTGAGTCCCAAGTTATCCTGGAATTATGCAATTAGGGATTCCTCAGTTTTTACTATGTGCAAGCAAGGCTAGTCTATCCAATCAATCAATTGCGCCAATCATGTAGTTAGACGAGTCCCGGCGGGACGCCCACCGTTATAGCATGTACAATAATATAAGCAGATACCGTTCCCTGCCCGTGTGACAGATTTACCGTATCTGTGGGAACCAGCCGGCCCGTCGGGCACTTAATAGTCCCAAGGGGGCTGCCATGTAAGAACTCGGGAATCCATTCTCTCCATGCCATCATTATTTTATTTAACTTAATAGTCTCTACGTTGCGTGAAGTTCCATGCCGTGGATCATGGTCGTTCAAATGAGTACTTTCGTACGGGGTACGATATGCGCAACTCTACAACGATACCCGTTCGGCTATGTTATAGGTCTTACATAGCGTAATGCAACAATCAAATCTAACCACGGAGTAATCATGCCTTGACCATAAAGTACACATGCTGTTTTTGCAAGATAAAGAAATGAATAAAATGAATAATTTGAAGCCTGCATGTGCCTGTATGCCAATATTCGGGATCGGCTAATCGAGTATAATAGTTCATTGCATGAACGTGTCTCATTCATTCAATTCAATAAGACGACTAGCCAGTCTCTTAGTTCCAACTAGGAACGCATGATCAATTATTAGTCAAGTAACAGTCGGGGTCAATTCGTGACAAGGCATGAAAGTCAAATTAGTATCAAGCATGATCGAGTCCATAACTAGTATTAAATAGTTGGTAACATATTCTTGAAGCCAAGGAAAAGATCTACAAATTTCATGTTGGGAGTTGAAAGAAATTCTAGCCACAATTCAGTCAATTAGGGCATATAACAGTCAGAAACAACCAAATTATGCATATGTTGCCTATTCTGCGACATGCATGCAACTGCGACACCATATGCGCCTACTGCGACATGATATGCGCCTCATGTGGCTCAACTGCGACATGATATGCGCCTATCGCGACATGCGCCTCATGTGGCTCAACTGCGACATGATATGCGCCTACCGCGACATGCGCCTCATGCAACATGCGCCTACTGCGACATGCGCCTTAATGCGGCTCATGCGCGACATGATATGCGGCTACTGCGACATGCGCCTCATTGCAACATGCGCCTACTGCGACATGCGCCTTCTGCGACATGCGCCTCATGTGGCTCAACTGCGACATGATATGCGCCTATCGCGACATGCGCCTCATGTGGCTCAACTGCGACATGATATGCGCCTACCGCGACATGCGCCTCATTGCAACATGCACCTACTGCGACATGCGCCTTCTGCGACATGCGTCTCATGTGGCTCAACTGCGACATGATATGCGCCTATCGCGACATGATGTTCGTGCTGCAGATGAATATAGGAACGAACCAAAATACTTTTTGCCATAACTTCCACAAAATAAATCGAAATCTAACTTTTCAAAAGCCAAACTTTAGTAGATTAATATACAACATCTGACACCACTGGAATTTTCGAAAACAACAATGTTTGATAGATCAAACCCTAAATTTCATATGAAAACAAAACAACTATGAAAACCAAAACTTAAAACTTAGATCTACACCCAACCATCCATGGAAAACAAAAATTTCAAGACCTAAACTTGTAGAGGAAGAGAAGATGAATAACATAAACTAAAATAATTGGGGATGCATGAAATCCCTCATGGTGTGCAAGATGTACTTGCCTCTCCAAATGGGTTAGGGTTTGGTGGAGGAGTAAATGTGAATGAATGAAGAGAGAGAGTGGAAGAAGAACTTTTATATCAAGGTCAAGTGGATCTCCACCATTTATTCTCTCCACCAAATCCAAGCCATCCATTCCTTTCCATGTTGAACCAAACCGAACCAAGTTGGTTTCCCATGAACCGAAATGAACCAAGAGCCAAGAAAAGCAGAAAATAAAATACAGAAAAATTAATAAGCGCAAAATTGAAGAATTTAAATACAGAATAAATGCATGATAAATATTGAATAAGTACATTCAAGAAGTACACATATAAAATACTTTATTCTGGAAATGGGGAGTGACAGAATATTTGGCTGTTAGGTATAACAAATATATATATATATGTAATAGTAAAGATAAAATTAGCCTAATAGCTTATCAGTCAGTTCCATTTTCTTTATAGTTCATTTCGGTTCGGCTTTGAATTTCCAGTAGTTAGGAATTGAATGGACCGAAGGAACAAAATTTGTAACATATAATTTCATTTCATGAAAAAAAATATCCATATAAAATGACGGTTTTACATATGAACATTTCTTGACATCTTGTTCATTTGCAACAAAAAAAAATTCTTGAGCGTCGGAAAAGAAATATCTTTGAGAAGAACTGTAAATATGGATGGACTTTAAGTTTCGGAAGAAAATTTCATGATTCAGGTTTTGCAATCTTCCAAGTTTTCATTATCTGTCCTTTTGCATACCCTTTCAATTCTTCAGTTTTTTCTGGGTGTGAAAGTGACTTGGCAAGATTTTTTTTAACATTTGAAAAAAAAGAGGAAAACAAAGTTTTTTTTCTTTTGTCCAATTCTACATTACTTGCTAAACTTTGTTGTTTGTCTTTACTGTTTGTAATACTAATCTTGTTTTCAAAGAAAAAAAACATATACATATTTTGTCTCAAGTGGGTGTGAAACCCATTATTTTTTTTAGCTAATTATTTAAGTAGAATATTTGTGTTATTAATTAACGTTTTCAAAATTATTATTTTGAAATATTATTATTAATTATTTTTGGGTGAAAAAGGATTTTTGAAAATAAATATAAACATGGATCTTTGATTTTCGAGCCCAGACCCAGGCCCGAGCCCATTCTTTATTTCTCAAATCCTGATTTTGACCCGGTTTACCTATTAATAATAATAATAAAAAAAAGAATAATAATAAAAGAAATAACTTTGGGCTGGTCCCGAAGGACCAGCACTCTCCCCTACTCCCCCTCTTACGTTCACCCCCTTAATTCCCTCCCCTTCAGTTTCTCTCACCCACAAACCATTCGTTTCTCTCACCCATTATTTCAGATCATATGTTGATTGCAAAGACATGTAACTCCCAACTCTTCCACTCCTCTAACACTCCCCCACTCTTTATTAACCACTTCCTCACACCACCTCATCAGAAGAGTAACAAATACTCTCTTCCTCTCTCCCTCTCTGTTCTCACAAACTCACCTCTCTCAAACCTCTACTCTCACCTCACCCTCCTCAAACTACTCAAACCCCTCTTTGGAAGAAAGGACTCTCCTCAAACCCCCTATTCTCTTCTAGCACCAAACTCCACCAAACCCTCCCTCTTCCCGAAGTCCGGCGACCATCACCGCCGAGCCCCTCTCCCCGCGCCCAGGTCTGTCGACCGCCGACCGCAGCTGGCGACCCCTCGCGGTCGGGACTCCTCGCGCGCGCCCTTCCGGCGACCGCGCCACCTCGCTCCGCTGACAGCGGCTGCCCCTTGGCCGACCGCCGACCCACTCTTCGGCCGCCGCACCCCCGCTGCCCTTCGGCGACCCCCCAGCGCCCCCTCTGGTTCGCGCCACCCCCGGCGAACTCCCCGCCGGCCGAGCCCGACCGGCTCCCCCGCGCCCCCTTGCTCCGGCGATCCTCTCCGCCACCGCCCCGTGGCCGAGCCCCTTTGTCCCGCGCCGCCGTCCAGTCGGCGGATCTCCCCTGTGACCGCGATCCCCTCCGCCCCGCTGTCAGAACCCGACCCCGTCGCTGTCCAGCACCCTTTCCGTGGATTTCCCCGCTGTCCGTGGACTTTCCCGCGGTTCGGATCTTCGTCCTGCTGCCGACTTAGTTCGGATTCCTTTCCCGAGTTTTTCCCGCGGCTCCCCGCCAACGGAAACTGGTAATTTCTGATAATCAGAGTAGTTCGTCCCTCCCGTGAGTCAATGATGATAGATCGGTCCCCCGGTTCCCTCTCAGGAATCCGGATAGCTGCGTTTTATATTTCGATTAGCTGCGTTAGTTTGATTTCCTGTGTTTTACTTGCTGGGTTGGCGTGAATTGGTTGGTATTGGAATTCCCGGATATTTCGGAAATTATTCGGTGGATTGGAATTAATTCTGTGGTGTTGGAATTATTTTGGCGGATATTTCTGTGGACTATTTTGGGTTGGAAATGGGTTTCCCTGGTTTGGGACATTTTGCAGGAGTTGTTGGCGCACTTCCCAGTTCTTGGGTTTGTCCCGGAATAGAGGAAGTGCTGCCCAATTTTTACAAAATTATATTTTTTATTGATTTCAAAATCGGCTTTTGAAAATGATTTATAAAACGATTTTCGGGCGACGACCGTACCGGTCTGTGGGCCCCGGCGAAATGCAAACGCACCGGTCCGACCGGACGTTGAGGCATAAACCGAATTTGAGGAAATGGACCGAGTCTGAGACTCCTAGCTTTCTTTAAATTATTATTTTATTTTTTTAGGCTAAATATTATAGTCATTTAAATTCTGTATTTTATTTAATAATTCAGTCATTTTCTTATTTAATGTAAAAGAAAGATGTATCGGGCATAAGCCCACCCTAGGACCAGTAGCTGTGCCCATGTATTTGTGTAGCGTAGTTTGTTTTCTTTTTTTTTCTGGTGGATGTAAATTTGGGTGGTTTGGATTGATTTCATATTCGTAGTTAGGACGTAATTTACGGCTTAAATACGAGTTTAGCTAAAGTAAATAAAATATTATTAATTCACTGTTTGTCACTAAAAGAAACTGTATTTTATATACATATTATGAAAACACAAAGTTTTCCAAAATTGTAATCGATTCTCGTGATTTTCCAAATAATCCAATTAACCGGTTAATCAACGCACGTAGTTGCGACGTAATCGTTAGTTGTAAATAAATACAACTTAAAACCTGACTAGGACAGGTCTACTAGAGATTGCAACTAGCACACTTAGTCTGGTTATTCAAGGATCTAAGTCGAGTTCTCAACTGTAGGAACTCGAAGTTACAACTGACGTTCCTCTTCGGTACCGACTCGTCTATCCAGTCATTCTAAAACAAAGGCAAGTGCAGTTATGTCTATTTGGTAATTTATCTAGTAATTGTTTTATTGCAATTTTAAACCACATTGCTACACGGAACTCTCTCCTAGAGTTCGAATATTGACTCATTGATTGAATCTGATTGACTCGGGATATTGGGGGAGTAGTGTAGCGTCTATGACCAATACCCCTATATTGCATCATTGATTGTGCGAGCTGATTCCTCCTATACACGAGGATAGGCCGGACCGTATCATTAGGATATAATTGAATCATCCCAAGCCGGTCATAGTTCGTTACCTACTCAAATCACATTGTTTTCAATTGTAGAATTGTGAAAAATATGTTAAAGTATTTTAAATTGTTTAACATTGCAAATTTTAAATTATTATTTGAATTATTGGATATTCGTAATTGTACTTTGCTCCCTCCTGACTGGAGACCCAACATTTTAGGTATCACTGATGAGGCTTTGTTACGCGATCCCAAGACGAGGAATTCGAGATTGCTGAGCTGTTTGCCTAGAATTTTCTTTTATTCATGATGTATAAAAAAAAATGGTTTAAGTTGTATCTTTTATTTCATGTAAAAGTTTAATAAAGTTTTAAATTTCCGAATGTTGAGTTGTGACAAATATAGTGTTGTTGTATGGTTACCTGCTACTGAACAGCTTACTGCCGCCGTCTCAACAACGGTGCAGGCTGGGCATGATCCGATTCGACCCAAGCAATTGGGACCGGGTCGTGACATGTTTTTAGTGGTGGCCCATGCAGGTCTGAACAACAACTTAGGAAAACATACCTAGAAACAATTAGAACACTAGAACATCAATTTGTCACAACATAGGACCGAAATATATTATAAATAAATATTTTTGCTTGATTATAGACCGGTAGGCTACCTTGCTTATGTGTGCGTCCTAAACCTTCCAGAGAATGACCGTTGACCAAATCCTGCTGGCGATGAGGTGTTATCTCCGGATCATACTCCATCTCCTCAACCAAGTCCAGGGTTTATTTTCCTGCAGCTGATTGACCATCCTCATAATGCATCCAGTGAGGTTTCTACTACACCAGCGGATCCTACCTCTTCTCAAACTGAGCTGCATTTCCTTGAGGAAGTACCCACTCCTGATGCACCACTAGTACCAGTAGATACCTTCCAAATGGTTGTCCTATTTCAAGGAATCCTGGAGTCCCAGAAGGCCCAAGCCGAGGTCCAGCAGAAACATATTGATATTACGGGGGATGTTATGAATAATGTCAATGACGTAGCCTTAGTCATCTTAAACCGAGTTAGTGCGGAACCTCACCCTAGAAGGTATACCCCTGAATCTAGAAGATATTTGGGTCCCATCAGGTACTCTACTTTTCGGCAGTCTTGTCGTAAGAGGCTATTGGCTTGTGAATACTGCAAGAGGCCTGGTCATCAGACCGTTAGTTGCCGCAAGAGATTGGGACAGTGTTTGGCATGTGGATCCACTGAACATCGGGTAAAGAACTGCCTCTTGTCTGTCCATTATACCAGAGCACCTATCCCAGCAACACCTGCTACGCTGCAACCTATGGACTCTCTTCCTATTGAGCAAGTCTTGCCTCCTACACTCACTGCAGGAAGGCATGATGCAGACTCAAGGATCATAGAAGATGAGGCAATTGGAGACTGCTCATACAAGAGCCAGGGCCATGAGGACTAGTACCTAGAACTGCCATTACCTATTGTTATAAGAAGTTGTAACTGAATGTCCTTAGAATAATCATGAGAGTCTTGCTGTAATTCTCCTTTATGAATAAAATTCTTGTTTACACCCTTATGGTAGAAATCTTTCCCAAAGTCTCTCTCCTACGATACAATTGCTGAAATTGTAAATGAGGAGGAATGAAAGGCGATATTTATCAAGGATATGTTGGTGATTAAGAATTGAAATGGTAGAATTTGGATTATCCAAACATTAGTTGGTACCTATAACAATTAGAATTTGATGATGGCATGTGGAGTGATTTGGACCCTGACCAGTTTAGGCCGACTGTATGATAGTATATGTTACTACATATGTTTTTCCTAGATTTTGTACCTTTTAGTATCCCGTGATTTTAGGGATTATCTCCTTCCTATATCTTTAACAAACTTTTAGCATCCCTTAGGATCTATACTTTTGCTAATTATGGACCATTATTAGAACTCCTCAATCTCCTTCGTCAGCAGACCTTTTAACTTCTCCACTAGTGATCAATTTTTTTTTTCTATCTTTAACGGGAATCCAGACTCGTTCTCTATCTAGAGTTTTAAACTCTAATAACTCCTGTCTACCGGAGAAACTTTTATGATTTGCGTACCCAAACTTGATCTAAATTCTAAATTAACTTCCTTGGAACGAATCTTGAACCAAATCCTTCTGGAACCATAAATCTCAATTATTACCGAAAGAATTGGTTCAGCCTGGTTAGTTCATGATTCCCCTAGAGAAGATATTTTCAAAATAACCTCAAATTTTGATTGTTATCTCCTAGGTTATTCCAAATATTTTTGTTGATTTCCCCACTCAACTTGAAACCCTACACTCTCTATGCAACTTCTTGATCAATCCAAAGCTTAGGTAGTATTTTAACTCAATGCTTGAGTACCGTGAAGTACGAACGGTCAGAGAATTGATTCCATCTTATTAGTAAAATCTTCTTTTAAAATTGTTGAGCCATTTCCCTGTTGGCCCTACTAAATCATTTTAACCAGACTTCCCGAAATCCATAAGACATACTTCTTTTACGTCAATCCTACTCCCTATCACATTCTCAAAACTTTCCTTGGATAAAAAAAATTATTTCTTCAAATAATGTTGGTAAACGTCTGTATCCTTTAAGTGATTTATCGGGAATGTTCTCATTGACTTCTTCAACTCAACCCAGCTTGGTCAATTCCTTCAAAATCAAATCTCTTAAAATCTCAGGAGCTACTGGAACACATATTTATCCTGATAAATTTTCTTGAAACCGGTAGAACATACATCAATATCTTTTCCTATCATGAATAGAACTTTAGAACTCGTTTGAATTTCAGGAAAACTTCTTTGAAATTTTCAGGGACAAAGTTGAGAAAATATCCAAATACGACTTCGCACATTTGCGTTGTAGTAATTTGCCTGAATTAGGGAAACTGCGAGTTTACTGCAGCCAGTTGCGCACTGGCGAGGCAAAAGACTCTAAAGTTGAAGTGATTTCGGGTATTCATAGATTTCTGGATATTTTCGTGACTATGTTCTAAATACACCATGTTGATCATCTTTGTTGCTTAGTCATGAAATGGATAAAGTTAAAAGAGTACTCGGTAACCTAAAATTATTCAAGTTATTGGGTCAAAATTCACTGCAGTCAGGTGCACTCTGGCGAGGCATGGATTTGAGACAAAGTGACTTCAAACATATTTGGTTCCCGAATACTATTCAGACTACATTCATATCATGGTTACCTTTTGCACTATCAAATCATTCTGACTTTTGCCTGATTAGAGGATTTACGTTTCCAGCGGTTGTCTTCATTTCCAGAAATCTTTTGTCACAACCAAAGATAACAGATTTCCTACAAAATTCTACTTGATCGTCCTAAAAACTTATTAGGATCAAATCAAGCTCGACTACCTCAACCTCTTTTCTGTTCAACCTTGGTACGCTGCACACATATATATTCCTATACCTTATGTATTTATTCATTCATTATTATTATCATTTAGTTACAGATTTAATTTGGAAACTATAGGTAGTTATCTTGTAGGTCCTTTCCCGCATATCCTATCTTCTGACCGTTGAGCGGTGAAACGACATACTTTCCATCCTCTTTGATCATCACTCGGCCCTCATTGGAAATATTTCACTCGATTACATTCATTATCATTCTAATCATCCTACTATCGTACAACTTTTCAATTCTTCCTGGGTCACAAACTTTTGTACCCCATTCCAATTTGATGGGACATTTGGGTTTTTCATCTTAGAAGATTCCATCATCTTCTGCCTTCTTAAATAAAATGTCGACCTCCACTCCTTTCTTGTTTTCTCTCGTAACCTCTTTTAGTTCTCACATATTCTATGATCCTGGAGGTACCTAGGTTCTTTCTCGTGCCTAAAATGATTTGAATACTCCAAACATTTCCGTCCCATTTCAGATCATATTTTGATAATTCCGATCGTGCCTGCTAGTTTAAAGTTCATTATGTTTAAGGCTAAGTTTTGATTGTACCCGGCCCTGATCCTTGAAATTTCGAGGACGAAATTTTCTAAGGAGGGAAGTTTGTGAAACCCATTATTTTTTTTAGCTAATTATTTAAGTAGAATATTTGTGTTATTAATTAACGTTTTCAAAATTATTATTTTGAAATATTATTATTAATTATTTTTGGGTGAAAAAGGATTTTTGAAAATAAATATAAACATGGATCTTTGATTTTCGAGCCCAGACCCAGGCCCGAGCCCATTCTTTATTTCTCAAATCCTGATTTTGACCCGGTTTACCTATTAATAATAATAATAAAAAAAAGAATAATAATAAAAGAAATAACTTTGGGCTGGTCCCGAAGGACCAGCACTCTCCCCTACTCCCCCTCTTACGTTCACCCCCTTAATTCCCTCCCCTTCAGTTTCTCTCACCCACAAACCATTCGTTTCTCTCACCCATTATTTCAGATCATATGTTGATTGCAAAGACATGTAACTCCCAACTCTTCCACTCCTCTAACACTCCCCCACTCTTTATTAACCACTTCCTCACACCACCTCATCAGAAGAGTAACAAATACTCTCTTCCTCTCTCCCTCTCTGTTCTCACAAACTCACCTCTCTCAAACCTCTACTCTCACCTCACCCTCCTCAAACTACTCAAACCCCTCTTTGGAAGAAAGGACTCTCCTCAAACCCCCTATTCTCTTTAGCACCAAACTCCACCAAACCCTCCCTCTTCCCGAAGTCCGGCGACCATCACCGCCGAGCCCCTCTCCCCGCGCCCAGGTCTGTCGACCGCCGACCGCAGCTGGCGACCCCTCGCGGTCGGGACTCCTCGCGCGCCCTTCCGGCGACCGCGCCACCTCGCTCCGCTGACAGCGGCTGCCCCTTGGCCGACCGCCGACCCACTCTTCGGCCGCCGCACCCCCGCTGCCCTTCGGCGACCCCGCCAGCGCCCCCTCTGGTTCGCGCCACCCCCGGCGAACTCCCCGCCGGCCGAGCCCGACCGGCTCCCCCGCGCCCCCTTGCTCCGGCGATCCTCTCCGCCACCGCCCCGTGGCCGAGCCCCTTTGTCCCGCGCCGCCGTCCAGTCGGCGGATCTCCCCTGTGACCGCGATCCCCTCCGCGCCCCGCTGTCAGAACCCGACCCCGTCGCTGTCCAGCACCCTTTCCGTGGATTTCCCCGCTGTCCGTGGACTTTCCCGCGGTTCGGATCTTCGTCCTGCTGCCGACTTAGTTCGGATTCCTTTCCCGAGTTTTTCCCGCGGCTCCCCGCCAACGAAACTGGTAATTTCTGATAATCAGAGTAGTTCGTCCCTCCCGTGAGTCAATGATGATAGATCGGTCCCCGGTTCCCTCTCAGGAATCCGGATAGCTGCGTTTTATATTTCGATTAGCTGCGTTAGTTTGATTTCCTGTGTTTTACTTGCTGGGTTGGCGTGAATTGGTTGGTATTGGAATTCCCGGATATTTCGGAAATTATTCGGTGGATTGGAATTAATTCTGTGGTGTTGGAATTATTTTGGCGGATATTTCTGTGGACTATTTTGGGTTGGAAATGGGTTTCCCTGGTTTGGGACATTTTGCAGGAGTTGTTGGCGCACTTCCCAGTTCTTGGGTTTGTCCCGGAATAGAGGAAGTGCTGCCCAATTTTTACAAAATTATATTTTTTATTGATTTCAAAATCGGCTTTTGAAAATGATTTATAAAACCGATTTTCGGGCGACGACCGTACCGGTCTGTGGGCCCCGGCGAAATGCAAACGCACCGGTCCGACCGGACGTTGAGGCATAAACCGAATTTGAGGAAATGGACCGAGTCTGAGACTCCTAGCTTTCTTTAAATTATTATTTTATTTTTTTAGGCTAAATATTATAGTCATTTAAATTCTGTATTTTATTTAATAATTCAGTCATTTTCTTATTTAATGTAAAAGAAAGATGTATCGGGCATAAGCCCACCCTAGGACCAGTAGCTGTGCCCATGTATTTGTGTAGCGTAGTTTGTTTTCTTTTTTTTTCTGGTGGATGTAAATTTGGGTGGTTTGGATTGATTTCATATTCGTAGTTAGGACGTAATTTACGGCTTAAATACGAGTTTAGCTAAAGTAAATAAAATATTATTAATTCACTGTTTGTCACTAAAAGAAACTGTATTTTATATACATATTATGAAAACACAAAGTTTTCCAAAATTGTAATCGATTCTCGTGATTTTCCAAATAATCCAATTAACCGGTTAATCAACGCACGTAGTTGCGACGTAATCGTTAGTTGTAAATAAATACAACTTAAAACCTGACTAGGACAGGTCTACTAGAGATTGCAACTAGCACACTTAGTCTGGTTATTCAAGGATCTAAGTCGAGTTCTCAACTGTAGGAACTCGAAGTTACAACTGACGTTCCTCTTCGGTACCGACTCGTCTATCCAGTCATTCTAAAACAAAGGCAAGTGCAGTTATGTCTATTTGGTAATTTATCTAGTAATTGTTTTATTGCAATTTTAAACCACATTGCTACACGGAACTCTCTCCTAGAGTTCGAATATTGACTCATTGATTGAATCTGATTGACTCGGGATATTGGGGGAGTAGTGTAGCGTCTATGACCAATACCCCTATATTGCATCATTGATTGTGCGAGCTGATTCCTCCTATACACGAGGATAGGCCGGACCGTATCATTAGGATATAATTGAATCATCCCAAGCCGGTCATAGTTCGTTACTGTGAAACCCGCAATTTTTCAGTTACAATTTTTTTTTTTATTAATGTGTTTTCCACTTAGTTTTTTTTTTTTGGTCAAACCTGTAAATTTTAATTAGCCAATTATTATTATTAAATCATTATTAGTTGTTAATTCGGAAAAATTGTATTTTTAAAAAAAAAAATATTATTTTTGGAATTTTAGAGTTTAGTCAAAATCCGTATTTTAAATTGTTGATTATTATTATTAATGAAAAACCATATTTTAGAAAATTATTTTCTGGATTTTTGATTGTTGGTCCCGAGCCTGACTTGAACCCATCTTGAATCCATTTCGGAAAACTCAATTTAGGTTTTCCCGAAACAATTTTGGTATTTATGTATATCATATTCTTAGTTAAAGAAAATACTTTTATCATTTCGGAAAACTCATATTATTAAAGAAAATACTTTTATTATTATTAAACTTTCATTATTTAAACATTTAACTCTCTTAATAACTCTTAACTCCCTCTCTCTTTCCTTAATCACCAGAGAAGAGAAGGAAATTTTCTTCTTCCAACCGATGCTCAGCCCCTTCCCCTTCCCGAACGGACCGCCCCCTCCTCTTCCTCTCCCGTAACCTCTCTTCCCCTTTCCCTATTTAAACCCTCTCCATCACCATCTCCATCATCCCTCCTCAAATCCCTAGAATTTCCCATTTCTGTGCCCTAGCTCTCCCGTCCGCGTTTCCCGAGCGTAGCCACCGGCTCGTCCAGCCCGCCTCCGGTCTCCACCGGACCTCCCCGCCGCCTCCCCTCTCGGGCCGCCTCCCGACATCCGCAGCACCCCCTGCTGCGCGCCTCTCTGCGCGAGCACCGGCCACCCCAGCCGGCCGGCCCCTTTCCCGACCGGCGCTGCCACCGCCCGATCCCGCCGCCGCCCTTCGCTGTTCCGCCGCCGCTCCCCGGCGCTGACTTGTTCGGCCCCTGTGTGCTCTGTCGACGTTCCGCTTCCATTTCCGTTTCTGTTCCGAGTCCGAAGCTACTCTTCGGATTCCGTCGTCGGTTTTGGGTAACCTCTAATCCCGAGATTTCCTTTAGTCTATGATGATTTGGTCCAACCAAATTCCTTCGGGAAATTGGGTTTACGTTTACGCGTCCATTCCGATATAGTTTCGGAATTTCCGATGGTTTCGGAAATTTTCTGTGTTTTGGTTTTGTGGAATTATTTTGTAGATTTTCCGATATTTTCGGGAATTTCGTTTCCATTTCGGAATTTCCAAAGTTTCTTCGGGAATATTTTAGTGTTGAGCATTAGTTTTGCTTCTCCAAATTTGAGTTCTGTGGATGTGCTGTGGATTCCGGAAATTTTCGGGTTTCCGATAGTTTTCGGAATTTCCATTTAATCTCGGGTTTTCCGAGGAAACTTTCGGGAAATATTTGGAAAACGGATTTTCTGCAGAATTATATGTATATTTGGGTTGAGATATTTTGCAGGTAAAAACCGGCGCATTTCCCAGTTTTTGGGTTGACCAAAAATAGAGGGAGTGCTGCCGAAATTTTCGGGAAAATTATTAAATGATTTTCAAAATAAATTTCGGTAAAATATTATTTTATTAATATTTTGGGCGACGACCACATTGGTCAGTGGGCCCCAGCGAAATGCAAACGCACCGGTACGACCGGACGTTGAGGCAGAGTAGCTGAACATGACGACTGGACCAGAGTCTGAGACTCATATATTTTATAATTTAAATTGGCAATTGTTAGTTTTATTATTTAATTATAGGTAATTTCAAGACTAACAAGTTTCTTCTTATTTCAATTTGTAATTAAATTTGTAAGGGCATAAGCCCAGGCCTGTAATTAATAGGAAGTAATTTTATTTTATTGGGTTGTATGAACGCGTAGGATTAATTTGAAATGTTTATATTTATTAGAATTCACGATTTTCTCATTTAAAGAAATATTTTTATATATAGTCATAAAAGAAATACCAATCTTTTTCCAACAAATTGGTAAATTACGAGTTTTCCGAAATAGAATAGAAATTGAAAATTTTCTTTAAAATATAACCCACTAGAAAAACGTGCTTTGACTGTGATGTTGGTATTGGTTAATGCAAGACTAAAATTAACTAGGAAAGACAAATAGAGAATTGTAACTAGACAGTTTGAGTTTGCTTCTGAAACAAGTTCCCGAAATGTAGGATTTCGAGGAAGAGCGTGACTATTCCAAATACCGAAGTACCAACCTTGTTCAATCGGAAGTTTAAGGCAAGTACATTTTATGTAGATTTTACAATTATTTTCACAATTGTTTCATTGCAAGTTTAAACCACAATTATACACGAACTCCTTCGGGAGCATTGATCGTATTGTTGGGGACTGGGGGAATAGTGTACTGGATATGACCAAATCCAAACTTAGGATAATGAATGTGTTAGCTTACCCCTCTCTCACACGGGGATAAGCCATACCGTATCGCTAGGATACAAATGTACCCAAACCGGTCATATTCTTTACCTATTCATATCACTGTACTGTCTATTTCAAAATTGTTCATTTTCAAACTGTTTAAAAATGCATGTTATAAATTGTCATTTTAATTGTTAAAATTTGCATGAACTGTACTTTGCTCACTCCTGACTGGAGACCAACATTTTAGGTTACTCTGAGGTTGATCTTTCTAGAGTATCTGGTGGCACAGAGCTAATGTTCAACAATCCCGACCTGTACCCGGCGGTACTTCCACCTGAGGAGGATGATGTGGCATCGACATAGATGCTACTTAGTTGTGGAGAGTTTTTAGTTGCTGTTTTAATTTCAGTTGTGAACCTTGTATTTGGAACAAGTTTAATTATCGTTAAATAAATGTTGTGGCAACTTTGAAATTTAATTTTGTTGTTGATTGACCTGCAATATGGATTACAGCTTACTGCCGCCGTCTCATCAACGGTGCAGGCTGGGCATGATCCGATTCGACCCAAGTATTTGGGGACCGGGTCGTGACAGTTACCTACTCAAATCACATTGTTTTCAATTGTAGAATTGTGAAAAATATTGTTAAAGTATTTTAAATTGTTTAACATTGCAAATTTTAAATTATTATTTGAATTATTGGATATTCGTAATTGTACTTTGCTCCCTCCTGACTGGAGATCCAACATTTTAGGTATCACTGATGAGGCTTTGTACGCGATCCCAAGACGAGGAATTCGAGATTGCTGAGCTGTTTGCCTAGAATTTTCTTTATTCATGATGTATAAAAAAAAATGGTTTAAGTTGTATCTTTTATTTCATGTAAAAGTTTAATAAAGTTTTAAATTTCCGAATGTTGAGTTGTGACAAATATAGTGTTGTTGTATGGTTACCTGCTACTGAACAGCTTACTGCCGCCGTCTCAACAACGGTGCAGGCTGGGCATGATCCGATTCGACCCAAGCAATTGGGACCGGGTCGTGACAGTGGGTTTTTGAACCCATGACCTATCGGACCAGAACCTTAAACTAGCCCTTTAGACCAACTTCCCCATTTTAGCTATTGTCACATTATTGCTCCTTCTTTCTTGTTGTCTGGGATTTGGAGTGCTAACTTTTTTTTGGTAATGATGGATTTGAGCGCCTCCGTGGCATCTGCGCCCGACGAGCGCCTCACTAGCAATTTTTTTTATGTTGCTCAGCGATTCATTGTGACAGATGAATAATAAAATTGTATTTTTTTTCGTTATTTTTTGGGCGTCGCTTGATTAGACGTCGAAAAAATATTTGACATTTTATTGGTGCCACTTGCTTAGGCACCAATTCTTTTGTGTGCTGTTGCTTGCTTATGTTGTACGTTTTTTTTTGCGTAATTACGAAAAAAAACTTGAAATTTGAAAATTGGTTTTGGCTACATAAACAAATTCTGGCACCGCCAAATTTGGGCCTTCCAAAATAACATTTTTGGCTAATTTTTTTTTTCAAAAACAACGCTCATTTTGAGCACGCACTAAATTGTCACCTATTTTGCACTGTTCGCAAATAGTATATTCTAGACCCAAAATCGCTATTGCTAAAGGTTCTAAAACTAGGGAAAAAACCAGACCATCCAAACCTATAAAGTATAAATCACACCAACCCAATTCATCAATTTAGATTTGGTTATATTTATTTGGTTTAGACATTGAAAAATCATCTTAAAATTGAGTTCATATGTATTCCAATATTTAAATAGTAAATGTCTTATAATTCATTATTAAAAATATTTAAAATTTATAATAAATTACCAATTATAATTTAAAATTATAGAATCGTTTTTAGTACAACGGTCTATTTAAATTCTTTTTTTTTACTTTTTCTACTCGATATAGAAAAAAATAAAATAAAATGGAATTGACCAAACCAAATCATAGCTATAAAACATCAATCCAAACCAATCAAACACAATCCGGCTTGTGAGTTTTGGTTTGATTCTATTCTTTATTCTTTTTTTGCAAGCCTGTAATTAATTTGTTTGGCAAAGTAAACTAAGGTAATTTTTTTTTGTTTCTATAATAATCGTATTATACAATACATTATTTCAAACAGTAAGTTTTATAATTAATTAATTAATTATTTACTTTACATTTTTTTTAATATTGTATCCTAAAATTTGCCATTTGAAAATATACTTTTGTACATAAAAAGGGGTTAATAAAATAATTAACCTAATTTCTTTTTTTTTTCCCACAAATTGTTTCTTTTATTTTAACCTATAGGTGTCACCCTCCATGTAAGCAATGTGAAGGTAAATTGATAATTATTTTCTAGATTTTTTTTTTTTAAAAAGGAAAGAAAAAGTGTTTAGGAGGAGAGTGGCCCACCCAAAAACTCCCCCTTTATCAAACCGAACCCCTTCTTCAGTTCTTCTTCTGATCGGCAGCACCCCTTCACCCTCACCACCGTCATCATCTCTCTCTCCTCCCGCGGCCCCTTTCCGCGCGCCAGCGTGCGTTCCGGCTGCCACCCCGGCGGATTCCGCCAGCCCGGCACCACCGCCTCCCTCCGTCAGCCGAACCCCCAACTTCACCGTCCCCACTCTCTCCTACCTCTTCCCGCAGCCGCCATCTTCACCACCACCGACGGCAACCATAGACAGCCATTATCATCTTCGTCACAGTCATCGTCACCACCACCGCCATAGACACAGTCATCGCCATCATCACCACAGCCACCATTGCTCTCCCCTGTAGCCAACCCGAGCCCAAGCCAAGCCCGGGCCCCAAAACTCAAACCCTAAACCCTTTCCTTCGACACAGCAGCAGCAATCATCATCATCATCATCTTCTTATTCTTCACATTTCCCTTCAATTTCGAGTTTAAGAAGACCCTAAGGCAAGCCCTCCCTTCCATGGCATCAATTTCTTGAATTTTTAGTGTTAATTTGGATAACTAGAGAATATATATCCTGTTTAAAATATAATTGATAACTAGAGAATATATATCCTGTTAATTTGGATCTCTAGCCTAGTGGTTAAGAGAGATGCATGCGGCCCAAGTGGTCGGGAGTTCGAGCCCCAGTGGAGGCGAGTTCACCACAATTACCCATTGCTTCAAAAAAAAAAAAAAATAAATATATATATATTTTTTTTATATATATATATATATTATATATATATTATATATATATATATACACACCATACTATGACACGACACGGAATTAGGACACGATACGGATACGTCGACACGTGTAGTATCGATAATTGGGTGTAGGTTGTGACTATATATATATATATATATATATATATATATATATATATATGTTGTCATAGGCGACGCCTAGGCGCGCCTGTGACAGAGGACTCGCCTCGACCTGGGGAAAATTTCCCTGGGTGAGGCGATGCTCACCTAGGCGCCCGCCAGGGTCGCCCAGGGGAAAAAATGACCCCCTAGGGTCGCCTAGGGCCGCACAATTATTTACTATCTTTTCTTGATGTTGAACATTTATTATTTCATCTTTTTGGCTTCTTATATTACTTTTGTACTTATTGGTTAATGTTTATTGCTTATTAGTTATACTACATATTTATTGTATACATAAATGCATAATTTTTTAATTCAAGAGCAACAGATTCTGGACGGGTGCTTAGGCGACGCCTAGGCGCGCCTAGGCGAGGCGGGTGGCCTGTCGCCTCGCCTCGCCTAGCGCCCAGTACAACATATATATATATTATATACTGGAAATTGCTGAGAAACCTAATTTCGGGGTGGGCTTTTATGAAATGCCCACCCGCTGGATAAGTTTTATGAAATACCCAGAATTAAGTATTTTCACGTTAAATTTTCAAGATTCCCTTTTAGATGCCACCGCTAGAAACTGCTATTTTTATAATACCGAAACTACCCCTCCGCGCGAATTGGTCATCTATATGTATTTGAATTCAAAAAACTCAGATCTGGATTGCGATTTTCGTCTTCTTCTTCTCACGGGAAATCTGAATTCCATTGCTCTCATATTCAGCAGAGATCGCAAGATCGTTCGTAGTTCGGTGTGTTTTTCTTCAGTCGAACTCAGATCATCGCTCGTCATCATCATCACCATCATCATCTTCATCGTAGAGACATTTGAACTCAGATCTTCAATTGTGGAGAGAAGATCTTTCTTCTTCTTTTCCATAAGAATTATCATCGCTTTGAAAGAAGAACGAAACTCTTTATTCCTGAAAAAACTAAATTACACGTTTTAACACTGGAAATGACCATTCTCCGTCTTAATTAGGACGGAGAATGGCATTCTCGTCTTATTTAAGACGGAGAATGGCATTCTCCGTCTTAATTAGGACGGAGAATGCCATTCTCCGTTTTATTTAAGACGGAGAATGCCATTCTCCGTCTTAAATAAGACGGAGAATGTCATTCTCCGTTTCCGTCTTAATTAGGACCGAGCATGTCATTCTCCGTCTTAATTAGGACGGAGAATGGCATTCTCCGTTTTATTTAAGACGGAGAATGGCATTCTCCGTCCTAATTAACACGGAGAATGGCATTCTCCGTGTTTCTAACACGGAGAATGGTCATTCTCCTGCGTTTTAACACTAGAATGACCATTCTCCGTGATAAATTACACGGAGAAGGCATTCTCCGTCCTAATTAAGACGGAGAATGGTCATTCTCCGTTTAATTTAGCACGGAGAATGGCCATTCTCCGTCTTAATTAGGACGGAGAATGCCATTCTCCTTTTATTTAACACGGAGAATGACATTCTCCGTTTCATTTAACACGGAGAATGGCATTCTCCGTGTTTCTAACACGGAGAATGGTCATTCTCCTGCGTTTTAACATTGGAATGACCATTCTCCGTGTAAATTAAGACGGAGAATGTCATTCTCCGTCCTAATTAAGACAGAGAATGGTCATTCTCCGTGTAAATTAAGACGGAGAATGCCATTCTCCGCATTTTATGGTTAGCTGACACTTTGGAGGGCCATAACTTTTGACTGGGAGGTCGAAACGAGGTCCCGTTTGTCGCAAATGAGCGTATCGTCGAGGAGACTGAAAGTAACAGCTTCACAGTTAGACGGCCTTCCGAAATTTTAGATTCGCAAAAAAAATGATGTTTGGACCTCCGTTTTAGCACTTTTGTCGTTCGTCCCGGTCTTTCCGAAATTTTTCGACGAGTTTTGAAGATTTTTGAGGAGAAAACCTAGATTCGAAAGGAGCAGCGTATGGAAGAAGATGGAGTATTGAAACTTTTTTTAAGAGCAGTTTTGTGGGTGTTTCCAATAAATTAAAAGGAAGGGCAAAAGGGTCATTTGGAACCCGCTTTGGATAAGTTTCTCTAATTCTGGGCACGCGATGAAAGTTTTTTTAGCGGTGGGTTTTACAAAAACTTTTTAGTTTTTGGGCATTTCATAAATCTTCCCATATATATATATATATATATATATATATATATATTAACAGATGTGCCGCCCAGCCAAAACTCCCTACCTGACAATGTCTTCCGACCGGATGGAGCCGCCGAGGGCGGGCCTTGGAGCCAAAAGGAGGGGCGTAGCCCCGCCTCCGCATCACGGAATAAGTAAAAACGTTTAAAAGTAGTGGTATTTCACTGCGGCGAGCGGCTCCCATTTATCCTACACCTCTCATGGAAATGTAGGTATATATGTATATACGCCGTATCTGACACGGGTATCTAAGTAATATATATATATATATTATATAATATATATATATATATATATATAGATTCAGGTTTTGTAGTTCTATATGGATTAAGGTATAGGGCCTGATACATATGTAAGTATGTCATTGTAAATGATTATGCCGTGTCGGACACGGTATCGTGGACCTTATGTAAATTACACATCGTGTCCTAGGTGGACTTTTCATAGTTCAGGTGCATAGGCAACATAGAGATTGGATTTTCAGATACGGCATAGGCCGTATAGGACTCCAAGACAATAACTTGGAATATACTTAAATCCTAATCTAGCAATAACTAAAAATTTAGCCTTGTGCGAGGAATCGTGAAATAGAACCCTAGCCGTGTCGGTCCGAATTGGACTTTTGGTCCATGGTATTTTTAGGAAGTCAAATTTCAGCGTATATATGGTTTGAAAAGTCAATTTTGACATATAGGGACAAGTAAAGCTAGCCCTTAGATTTGTGTTCTTAGTCTAAAGTAGCTTTAGGCCGTATCGGCCCAAAACTTGACTCTTGGCCCAAGAATCTTAGATAAGATAAAGTTTAGTATATAATTAGATTAGAAATGTCAATCATGACATTATACGGTAGGGGAACACGATATTTTAGTTGGATCTTTAGTCTAAACTCCCAATAGGTCGTATCGGTCCAAAAACTGGATTTTGATACAAAGGATCCTATGTAATTGCAAATTCAACATATATGTTAGTTTTGAGAGAACAATTATAGCATTCTAGGTTAAGAAAAATCTATATAAATGTGTATCCTTAACCTAAGAGATTCAGGACCGTTCGGTCCCGAATTGGTCAATTTGACTTATCGGAGCCTAGCTAGAGCAAAGTCTGCTCTAGCATGATTTGGAATGCTTGTATGTCCGTTTGGAGAATGGAAATCTAGCATAAATCGGTTAGGTATCCATGTGTAGGGTAGGCATAAGTGTATTGGTCCAAAATTGATATTTTGGCACTTTAGTTTAACCTAATTTACTTAGAATTCAGCATATACACTGAGACAGAACTCTGAAGTCTCAACCCCTATAGAGGAAATTCTAGATGCTAAGTTAGACCTAGTACTCTTAAGACTTCGGGAATTTTCGGGAAACTGAAATTTCAACTGTTATTAGCAAAGTATCGCTAAGTTCGTAAATATTTTTCCTATTTAAGGAATTTCATTCTAAAATCAATACTTTACGAATAGGTTATTTGGATAAATTCATATTTGATATATATATATATATATATAATAATATATATATATATATATATATTGTCAATGACCCTCTAGCCTACTGGTAGTGGTGAGGCATGCGGCCCGAGTGGTCAGGAGATCGATTCCCGGTTGGAGCATTCGCCACAATTACCTTCTTTCAAATATATATATATATATATATATATATTATATATATATATATACATTATTCGATAGGTGCTGCAAGGAATATGAAGACGCTAGGTGTGTGGTGCACACCTAGGCGCCCGACTAGCGCTTAGCGCCTTTTATGCTAGTTGTATGAGATAGTAAGCCTGCCTAGCGCCTTTTACAACCTTGTTCTTTTTCAGTGCAAAATAGTTCAAAATGTTTGGGATAAAAATTGTATGACATGTTACATATTTTTGGGAAACCACAAGACCATTTGATTCATAATATTGACAAATGCAATTTTCATTTTTGGGAAACATCCTATATAGTATATTGATCAGTCTGCACCATTGATTCATAATATTGACAAATGCAATTTTCATTCTATGTACTTGAAGTTGCACAAGAACCAACTATCAAATCAACGGGAGAAGTTAGACGTGGTTTCGGTGGGATGGACAGGTCTTTTATTCTTCCTTCCAACATATCCACCACCCTACTCATTGAAGGCCTATTTTCAGGCATCGTCTGTATGCACCAGAATCCAACTATCATCATCTTCCTTGCAATTTCTTCAGTTTCGCTTGTCTCCATATGCTGTAAGATTGTCATTTTCGTCAATATGCTCATAAATCCAATTAGGGAAGTAAGCATCACTTGCACTGTCTAATCTTGAAGTTCTTTTCCTCTTGCCTCCAAACATTTCTAGCAACACCATTCCGTAGCTATAAACGTCGGATTTACTAGAGACCGTGCCAAAGGTCCTAGAAATACTTCTGGAGCAATATACCCAATGGTTCCTCTTGCTCCTTCCATCGATATAATTCTCCCTTTTCCTGGACATAACTTTGCCATTCCAAAATCTGAAATTTTCGGGCAAAGGTCCTGGTCAAGCAGGATATTATGAGGCTTGATATCGAAGTGAACTATTCGCGTGTTACACCCTCGGTGTAGGTACTCCAACCCTCGCGCTATGCCAATCACAATCTCATACAACTTCTCCCATCTAAGAGGGGTTTCTGTTGCTGTACTCTCCGAGGAAATGTACTTCTCCAAAGACCCATTTGGCATGAAGTCGTAATAAGGGCTCGTTTCGACCCCTGTATGCAGAATCCTCGCAGAGTACAACATTTACATGAGAAGTCTGTCCAATTGTAGCAACCTCGTTGATGAAGTCTTCTATTACCTTTGGATTCACTTAGGACCTTCACAGCCACAAGATGTCCATCAAAGAGTTTACCCTTGAATACAGTACCATAACCTCCTTGTCCTAGTTTTTTCGCTGAAGGATTTGGTTATTTTCTTGACATCAGAATATGTATAGCTTCTTAGGGCTAGAGAACCATGCTTCTTTATGATAGCTTGGACACTTTCAGCATCCATCACTTCCCTCCTGTGAGAATGATACCAAAGAGTAATGGAAAGGCTCCCAATGATAAAGCTTGCGGCCCCCGCACATATACCTGAAAGGGAAGTAGAACAGAAAACCAAGAGTTAATTGGTACAGAGATGTTGCTAGATGCGACTGTGCCATTTGATCAAGAGAGCAATGAGTCATCTCATATAAAAATTCTAGCAATGTAATCAATTTATTTCTTTTACACAGATGAGGATGCAATTCAATAGCTAGGCTGTAGTCAGTCTCTTGTACAAATCAGTGAGCTTAGTTATTAATACACTGAAGTTAATACAAACAGAACTTCATCTCAAGTTATTGCATTGAATAATTATCTATTCTACTATATAATAGGAAAACTTGGATGGTGAAATTTTAAATTTCGAAAATACCCTTGCATGTCTATACTAATTAAAATTTGTTCATTAATCTATTCTATTATATAATAGGAAAACTTGGATAGTGAAAATTTTGAATTTCGAAAATACCCTTGCATGTCTATACTAATTAAAAATTGTTCATTAATTTTAATAAAGACAACTTAATAATTACGAAGACTACCCTTTGGTCTTCCTAAAGAGTCTTCCTAAGTTAATTAAAAGAATGTTAAAATACGTGCAAGGCACGTGCACATATGCTAGTTATACATAAGAGAGATGTAGTAGTCTACCATCAGTAAACTAAGCTCTCCCTGATTTCTAAAGCTGGAGATTGCACCGTAAATCACCTGAAGAAAACAGTTATAATGTAAATATAGTTAATATTCAAGAAGGATTGGTGGTCATAATCTTTGATTTGTAATATCTATTAACTTTTATTGACGAGACATGCAATTAGCCCAACTTGAAGATGCATGACTCGTACAAATTCACAAACAATAATATTTTCTCAGGAAAACATAGGCACACTTCTAATCTCTACTCTAGCGCAATCATTGACCTATTGAATGTTATGACCATAACAACTTACATGGTATATTATGTATGGAGGGAAAAGCGTTACCTAATATAGTCCTCCACCTATGATAATGTCTTCTACCTGCATTATCAAAAAAAAAGAATCATTTGTTAAGCAAGAACAAAGTATAATCTTATTTTGCATGCCATTTTTTACTTCCTAAGGAAGTAAAGAAGGTAAAATAAACAAACATGATTATTAGCTGCTTCAAGTTTCTCACAATAGCAAACTCAGAAAATTATTTATTTTTTGCATACCCCAAATTTATTACTGTGAATCACACGGAGGGTTATCCAACAATGCTACTAGTAGTACTAAATACTACAGTGCAGTTCTGCAACTGAAGCAGTTGGGGATCGATAAGAGCAGGGCCGGCCCTGGTGTAAGCCGACAAGCCATCGGGTTTGGGCAACCCCCCAGGTTAGCCCCACCCCCACACCCCCCCCCCCCCCCCCCCCCCCCCCACCACACACACACACCACCCACGCACCCCTACCCCCAAGTCCCCATCTCTAGCCTCCGCTCCAACTACACTCTGTTAGTTGAACTAGCAATCCACCGGACCCATATTTTTACTTCCTACTGGGAATGCCTCGAGTAGCTCAAGGAGATGAACTCGAAATTCGAGCTCCACGATATATCAGACTTCGACGTCGCTACCAACCCGCTCGCCATCAATTTTTATGATATCTTCTCTTGGAGTCAATGACAAAGGACAACCAATCTAGCTCCGACTAGGACAATCCAACCCTCTGGGCCGGCCCTGGATAAGAGTGATCACTATATCTCATCTCTGGATTCTTGAAGTTATGAAACATGTTTTTTTGTGAATATTAATTGTGTATTACCAGGGATTCCTATAACTGAGGAATATACAATATTTACAATTAGTGTATGAGCTTTCAAGATAAATAGGATACTAAACTAAACGCATATATATGATCATAGTCGGTCAACGGTTTACGTACGACTCATACCTAACACCTCTCATGCAACATTTTATTCTAATCAAAACGTGTGGTCCACAAATTCACATTGAACATGAAAAAAATCTAGCTCCTTAAGAACATGAAAAAAAAATCTAGCTCCTTAATTCCACGATCGTGATCTACCAATTCCCTTCCCACTCCTCTCAACTTACAAGGAAATTTAATTTCTGTTAAGAACAAAATTAATCGATCGTACGTGTGTAGTGTCTGTATCATGTTGTGTCGTGTAACTCGGTAATAATTAAGCTAGCAACAATTAACAGATCAAAAGTACGTACCTGTCCGTGTATTCGAAGAAAGGCACGAGTCGATGAATGTTCCATTAGAGCAGAAGCATGTATGTTCACAGGGGACGAACCATTGTACCCACACCTCCCGCCAGAGCTGACACAGTTACTGCACCGCCCCATCCCGGGAGGCCAGTTCACAGAGAACCCCTCCTGCGGCACCTCTCCGAACCCCAACTCCCCATTCACCATCCTCGCCGCTGCATCGTGAGCCATTGGCACCACGACGGTCGAGCTGCACCTCCCCAACGCATCGTCATTCATCGTGCTGTTGTTGAGCCTGTAGTGCGAGTGCTGTCCGGTCACACTCAACAGGCACATCTTGGCATATATGTTGGGGATCGAAGACGAAGACGCGGTGCAGTTGATGAATAGGTTCAGGTTCGTGTTTTGGTCGGATAAGCGGAAGAGGTTAGGGTCTACGGTGATGTTGTGGTTGGGCTGAGAGCAGGACTGCAGGCGGACGAAGGCGGTGTTGACGAGGTAGAGGAGACGCTTGTCGTAGTGGAGATGGTTGTCGTAGTCGATGGACGTGACACGGAAGTTCTTGTTGCTGATGGTGATGGTGAGGGTGTTGGCGTCGTTGCTGGTGCAGCTCAGGTTTAAGTTGGGATATCCGCAGTAGTCGTGTCGGGTGTCGACACGGAAGGGTAGCCTATGGTTGCATCGCCGCAGACGTAGGGGACCGGAGCGCAGTCGGAGTAGGCTGCAGGCTGGGATGAAGAAGGGCATGCATGGAGGAAGAATAAAGCAATGAGTATAATTAGGAGATCATGGCTACTAATCCTCTGCATCTTCATTTGGATGCAGAATCCGCTAGCTCTCATTTTTAATATTAGCTCATTGTGTTGATAATTAATTAGGGGAGGGCGTCCGGTGACTCGAAGAGTGAAGAGGGTTGACGGACTCATCACACCGTCATTGACTTTGTCATCCACAGAAACGAGACTCTACTTGCAGCAACTTAAACATGCGATTAAACTGAGGTTCATTTTCTGCACTAGCTTTGCTATGCCTACAACCAATGTATACAATTTCCTTACAACTTCCACGTGTCAGACTTCGATTGGAGAAGGGGGAGAGGGGTTTGGGGGAAGTGGTGGGGTCAGATGGAGCTCATGTAGCAGGAGGTGAGAGGGAAGTGCGATTCGGTGGGACCCATGTGTAAGAAGGTGGGAGAGAGAGGCGGTAAAAAAGATGTCGGAATTTGGTAGTAGACTTAGCATTTTCCTCTCCACTCGTCTTAAGCTAAGTAGATCCTTGCACGTCACGCACGTAAACGAAATTTATTGAAAAATAATTTAAATTAAATTTCTTTTATAGGTCCTGTGGATCGAATTCAGAAAAGAAAAAAAAACCTCCCATCTTAATCATATGAACTAAAAATGTTTGAGTTAAATAATATTAAGTAGTTAAATAGTTAATTAAAATTTATTTAATTTTTAATTACGTTAAGATGTATATAATTTTGAGCTGACTTCAGGCCAGAGTAAAAATTTACAAAAAAAAATGTTTGTGACGCTAATTCAAGCAGTGTTTTGAGACTAAACAGTGGAATAAAATTTCTTCCTGCAAGTATAAACCGTTATGATATACACAAGAATAAACAAGTGAAATAAGAAATCATATTAGAGCATAACGGAATGGTCTCCGGGTTTGCCATGAACACACTGCATCTAGAATCCAAATTCAAGGATTCTCGGAAGAGTTTTCTTAATATTCTGTACAATTGGCTTCTTCTTTCTTAAAACTCGGTGACGTGAAATCTCTTTATGATAACAGATAAACGAAGCACAATATCTGAAAGTAAGAGCATCTCCAACCCTATTGTCTTGTTAAGTGTTGTGAGTTTTAGGTGGCTCCTATGTGGCATGAGCCACAAGACAATGTCTTGTTTATGTGGCAAAATTATATCTCAAAAGACAATGAGAAAGAAAAACTCTCTCCAATGCAAAAGTATTGAGAAGACAATAAAAAATATTTTTTCCAACTTTCAAGACAACTCTGAAGACAACTACTCACTTCTTTTTTTTTCTAATATTTTTATTCATAATTGATGACATGGAAGAGAAGACATTGTCAAGTACATTGTCTAGAACAAGACAATCAACTTCATAATGTCTTCTTTAATTTTTGCCACATAAGCTTCACAATTGACTTGACAATTGCATTGGAGAAGAACATTTGAATAAAATTTTGTACTTCCTATGTGGCAGTAACTTTTTTCCAAAGTCACAATAGGGTTGGAGATGCTCTAATAGCAAACATAAGATACAACTGTTGGAGTGGACGGAATTACCATCCTATGTAAAAATATTCCGGAGTCGAATTGAGTATCTTATATATAATCGTAATACCTCAATGGAGTTGGACATGGATATTCCTATATATAATAGGAATACATTAAGAGCATCCCCAACCATATTGTGAGTTTAGAAAAAAATGGTTGCCACATAGGAATGACAAGCTTTTTTTTTTCAAAAATATTTTTCCAATGCAAATGTAAAATAAAGTATGAAGTGACATGACAATAACATGACAAGGAGAATGTGAAGTTAGTTGTCTAGATTTAGACAATGCACTTCACAATGACTTTGTCTCCACATCATCAATTATGAATAGAAATATTTATAAAAAAAAAATGAAGAAGTAGATGAGTTGTCTTGGAAGTTGTAAAAAGTACTTTGTATTATTTTCTTCATACTTTTGTATTGGAGAAGACTTTTCAAACTCATTGTCTTTTGTGAATATAATTTTGCCACATATAGAAGACATTGTCTTCTGTCTCATGCCACCTAAGAATCACAACACAAAACAAGACAATAGGGTTGGAGATGCTCTAACAGTTTGGATTGAGTATTCCTACATATGACAGAGCTATATATATTTGGTATTTTCTAACCCTAAATAAAAAATATATATCTCTATAAACATTGCAAAAGGAGACAAGTGTGTTCTACAACTATTGTAGATAGAGAGAGGATTGACGGCTACATCGAAGAGGAGATCATTTTGGATAATTCTTTCTTGTCATCTTCTGTCTTCGTGTGCTTGCATCATGTCTAGGATGGGGATCCCTGAGTACCACGGTCAGGGGTACCTACTGAATTCAACTAAGGCTAATAACTAGAATAATCAGTAGTCATGAAGAGATTTTTCAGCTACATGCAATCCCGTTATCTGGGCGCTCAAGTGGACTTGTAGCCTACCGACGAGCAGGGCACATTTCCAGCACACAGTCACGTGTTGCATTCTTTATAAACGGACATTCGACCTGGATAACCGGATGGTCTGCAGGGCTTGTGGCTGTTGGGATAATCTCATTGCATCTTGCTAGTAACGGCTTGTGATAACCTAGTTAGTTAAAAGTATCAAGCCGTACTCTTGATTAGCCGTGATTGATTGGATGGAGTTATTCCAGCTTAGTCTTATCCTGATTCTGTGCAAGATTGTGACATGACATGATTATTGATGCTTGTCTTAACAATAACGATCGGGGGTCCAGTTCGTTCAGGCGAAGGGTTACAACCCCGGTCCTTGTTTGGTTTAAGGGTTGTAACCTGGCTCCCGGAGCAGTTCTGTGTCCTCTTTTCTTTTATTGTCTTATTTCAACCCTATGTCATGATCGTCATGTTTTACCTTACCTTAATACAATGATTATTTATACTGGCCTTAGCAATAAAGATCAGGGGTCCAGTTCTGTTCAGGCGAAGGATTACAACCCCGGTCCTTGTTTGGTTTAAGGGTTGTAACCTGGCTCTCGGAGCAGTTCTGTGTCCTCTCTTCGTTTATTGTCTTCACTATACCAATAGTATTTGAGATGGGTTTCTGTTCAGGTGAAGGGCTGCAACCCCGGTCCTTGTTTGATTTAAGAGTTGTGACCTGGCTACTTGAATGGTTCTTCGTACTCAGTTTACTGTTGTTCTCTATTATTATATCATCAGTTTTTATTTATTATTATCTTTAATATTTTATTGTGATATGCTGGTTTTAGTTCCTAAGCGAAGTCTCCTTTGTGGCACTTGCTCTTTCTGGGGTCTGACCCAGCTGGTTTTGTGTGGCCAGATATCGGAGCAGCACCAGAGGATCCACCTGTCTTCCAGCCAGATGGTGACCACCATGCGTAACCCTGGCAACGAGTGGGTTTCTTTTTGTCCTCCCACTTTATTATAAAAATTATTCTTTTGAGGCGTTTAGCCGGTGAGCACGTGTTGGCTTGTATTGCCCCTTTATTTACTGTCTGCCTACAGGATGTAACATGATTGACAGATCCTAAGGTTGATCATGTATGACTGAACTCTTGCTAGTCTTGACATTTTGTACGACTAGCTTCATGATCATCCAATATGTAATGTATGGGATGCCTTGCTATTTATATTTGGTGCTCTGACATCTTGTAACTATTATTGCTTGCTTGAGATTGAGATAATAGACTTGTTCATGACCATAGGAGACTGTTGGATTGTAGTTAAACCCTCATGTATCTAGACAGCCGTGACCGTATAGCGAGGTGGGTTGCACTTCAATATACGTAGCTGGCTATGTACGCTCCGCTCTCTAGTATTCTGGTTCTGGGACGTTACACTAAAATAGGTGAAATAATATACCAAATTGATCCTTGTTAATTATAGTAATTTAATAAATTTTCAGGAATTTATAATCCAGTGTAAGTATTTATTAAAAATCAGTTTACAAGTGTACATTAAAAATGAGTTCTGGTTTACTATTTTTAAACAGTGTCAAAACAGTATATTAAATCATGGAAAATTATATTAAATTATTAATTAACATAGTATTTTATAATAATTTTTCTAGAATTTTTTCAGCATTATAAAGTTGTCTGAAAATTCAAAGTTCATAAATTACAGATTCTGAAATTAAATAAATAATTATTTAATGTATTTGTCCGCGTATTTGAAATTAAACCGAAGTTCAGATACGAGATCCGAAGCCATGAATCAAGTTCAACATGACTTGACTAGACCCCGAATATGTGTAGGCTCACCTAAGTCCGATCAACCCATGTTAGGCTTGGACTTAGAGTGGTCGTTTTCACAAAGTACGTAAATCGTAAATAAATGCGAAATTTAAATACATGTAATTTAAAGGAATTTAAATTACAGAAATTGAAAGCGTACATATTACAGTATAGACACTGTATTTATATTAACATGAATTTAAATGATGTAATTAAATGACTGAATTAAATAACATAATTAAATAACATAAATTAAATGACAGAATTTAAAATAGATATATATAATTAATATGAGGTGTTCATCAAAAACAAACACAAAGAAAAACCAATATTATGCTAATATTATTTTATCATAATTTAATGAGAGAAATTTACATATATATATATATATAATATATATATATATATATATATATATATATACACTAGTCAAACCCGTGCCCATAGGGCATGGTTCATTTAAGGTATTCCCCCTCAAAATCTTGGACCCCCAATTTTAAACGAACAATAATAATTATGAGGCCCCCATCAAATATTAAATCCCAACTACTACTGGATGTGAATTTCTTTGGATTCTCCATAAAACCCCACTCTCAATAATGCTCATCCACAACCATTATGAGTGCAAACCCACTCTTTGGATTCCCCATAAAACCCCACTCTCAATAATGACCATTCCCCTAAAACCCCACTCTCAATAATGCTCATCCACAACCATTATGAGTGCAAACCCCACTCTTTGGATTCCCCATAAAATCCTACAACGTTGATTCACCAAGATTAAATCCCAACCACTCTTTATCTTGGCACAGTCAGCCCTAGGATTCAAAAACCTTTGTGTTTTGTATAAGATATATATATATATATATATATATATTATATATATATATATATATATATATATATTATTATATATATTTTATTTATATATATATATATGAGAGAAATTTATTTTATATATATATATATTATATATATATATATATATATTAATATATATAATATATATATACACTAGTCATAACCCGTGCCCATAGGGCATGGTTCATTTAAGGTATTCCCCCTCAAAATCTTGGACCCCCAATTTTAAACGAACAATAATAATTATGAGGCCCCCATCAAAATATTAAATCCCAACTACTACTGGATGTGAATTTTCTTTGGATTCTCCATAAAACCCCACTCTCAATAATGCTCATCCACAACCATTATGAGTGCAAACCCCACTCTTTGGATTCCCCATAAAACCCCACTCTCAATAATGATCATTCCCCATAAAACCCCACTCTCAATAATGCTCATCCACAACCATTATGAGTGCAAACCCCACTCTTGGATTCCCCAAAAACCCTACAACCGTTGATTCACCAAGATTAAATCCCAACCACTCTTTATCTTGGCACAGTCAGCCCTAGGATTCAAAAACCTTTGTGTTTTGTATAAGATATATATAATATTATCTATATATATATATATTATATATATATATATATATATATATATATATAATATATAAGAAACCCAAAAGTCAACCCATGCTATAATAGGGGGTCTCGAGTTCGGGAATGAGGAGCAAGGGGCTGCTTAATACGCACGCTAACCAGTGGAGCCATCATGACTTACTGGTAAAGTTTAACTGTGTTTTACTTTAAACTTTAATGCATATATATATACAGAATAAATGGAAAACTATATGTTTAAGGCGGGGTTCGAACTGCTAACCTGTGAAGGGGGATGCTTAAGCTCACGCTCTAACCAGCAGGCCCACAGTAGCCTTTTATTAGAAAGCTAAGACTTCAAAATTTTAATAGGAAATGTTGGGGGGGGGGGGGGAGGGGGGGGGGGGGGGGTGGCTTGGGATTTGTTTAGGATCTCAATGCACAACCATAGGGTCCTATCTATAGAAAATTTTGGAACCTTCCTTGCTGAAATTTTATTACCAAAATACCTATCATAAAATCCTAAAATTGCTAGTGTGCCGTTTTCACCAAGTTGCCCTAATATATAATTTACCAAAATACACCTACAAGTTCAAAAATCGTAAAATTCGTACGGACTCCAAATAACTCCAAATAAATCGCAAAAAATTTCTAAATTAATAGAAAAATATTTAGAACCTAATGGACTCAATTTGGGACGAGTTTGTAATTGTTTTTCATTTATTAAATTTGGAAAAACATGGGTTGCATGATAAATTAAGTTGTTCATTAATATCTTTAGTGGATACACTAGGTGTTTGGTATTTTGTCATGAGAAAAATTGGTGTGGGGGTGTTTGGGTAGTCATGAGAGTGGCCACATGAATTTGGTTAAGGGTTTGATCAAGTTAGGTCAGGTTTGGTCATAATTACAATTTTTGGTTATTTATAATCATTGGTAAAATAGGAGCATACGGGAGATCAATTGAGTGGCACGTGCATAGTAGACTCAAAATGGGTCAAGACCATATATTGGGTCGACTAGGTTGGATCGTGTAACACCCATATTCGAAATACGTATTTTATCAGGCGTATACGTATTTCGACCTGTATTTTATTTTCTCGGATTTGGCCTGTACTTGTAATTGACTTGACTTGCGGATTTTGGATTTCTCGTAATTGGGTTTTACCTGGCTTGGTTTTATGTTGTGGAGAAGGTTGGTTTGGTTTGGTTTGGTTTATTTTGTATTGGAGCACCTTAGCTAACCTCCACCCTACACTCAACTTATCCTCCACCATTAAAATCCCCACCTAACACTCTCTCTCCTCATTACTTCCCTCCGTTAATTTTTTCTTCTTCTTCTTCCTTCCTCTACACAACTCACCAACACCCATAGGCAAGTGCACCTTGCCACTACATGAGAACCATATTTTATTTGTCCATTAGCTAGATTAGGCCATGAGATCAACTTAGAACTTGACATTTTGTGATTTGGAGTCTCCTTTGTTCTAGATCTAAGTTTTCACTATTTTCGGATTTACATGGTTTTGATCTTTTAGTTGGGTTTTTGTGGGTTTTGATGCTTCCATGTGGAAGAGAACTCAATTTTACTCAAGTTAGACCTTTAAAAATCTAGATTTGGTTTTGATTTGACCAAGATATGAAGAATGGAATTTTTGGTGTTCTTGATGCTTGCTCTCGGCCTGGAGACGAAGGCTGCAGCCTGCGCTCTTTAGCACAGTGCGGACTGTGCATCCCCTCTCGGCCTGTGCTCTTTAGCGCAGCGCCGACCGCGCTGCTTGCCCCTTGGCGAACTGTGCTCAGCCCCATGCGCCATCCACCCCTGCGCAGTTCACCCTTGCGCAGTTGGCTCCCCGCGCAATCTAACCCTGCGCACTTCACCCTGCGCAGTTCAACCCTGCGCCATCTATCTCCTGCGCCAACCATTCCTGCGCCATCCACCCCTGCACAATCTGACCCCTGCGCCAACCAGCTCAGCGCAAGCCGACTTCTGCGCAGTTGGCCCCCCTGGCGCACTTGACTCCTGCGCAACCGACCCCCAGGGACCCTTGCGCAATCTGTCCAATCATGGAGATTTGGTTTTATTTTCCTTAAGCTTGGCTCTTTTATTTTTCCTTTTGTCATGAACTTGGTTTTACTTAATATGTTTGGAATGACTATTGTACATGGCATGGTATGACAAGAAACTAGCATAACACGACAGTGACCCGTAGTGGTGCACTCCTGACATGACCAACCTGACATGATAGTGGCCCATCGTGGCGCACTCCTGACAAGTACCCTGACATGATTTATCTTGATGCTGTTGCGACGGCTAACTTGACTCGTATAATCAACTTGACACCGTGGGTGTTCCTGCTTGCTTACTTGTGCAATCCACTTGTCTTGTCTTGCATCATGTCTAGGACGTGACTCCCTAGTTCCCATGGTCAGGGATTCATACTGAATATGGATTAGGCTAATGACTAGATCAAACTATAGTTCATGGAGAATTTCCAGTCACATGCAATCTCGTTATCTGGGCGCTCTTAATTGGACTTGTAGCTTGCCGACGAGTAGAGCATATTTCCAGCGCACTGTCATGTGTTGCACCCTCTAAGTCACCTAAGGGTATATCGTCTCCGGGGCGATGTACCAACCATACTCTCAACCCGCGAAGGATAACTGGATGGTCTGCAGGGCTTGGGACTGGAAAATTCTCATTGCATCTTGTTAGTAATTAAGGCTTGTGATAACCCTAGTTAGTTAAGTAGTAAGCCGTAGTAATTGCTTGGCCGCTTGTGAATGGATGGAGTCCAGCCTTGTCTAAGTCTTGTCTAGTCCCTGTACCTGGCTACTCTTGTACATACTTGTTTTACTTATTTCTAACAATAAATGGGTAGAGACAGAGTGCTGTTCAGGCGAATGGTTACAACCTCGGTCCTTGTCTGGTTTAAGGGTTGTAACCTGGCTCCCGGAATGGTCCCACGTCACTAGTCGTTTATTGTCCTGTTGCACTCTTTATTTACTTGTACCTTCTTCCATTTCTTTTCTTATGTTCTAATATGCTGACTTTTGTTCTTATTTCGTGGCCTCCTTTGTGGCACTTGCTCTTTCTGGGGTTTGACCCAGCTGGTTTTGTGTGGCCAGATTTCGGAGCAGCTCCCGAGGATCTTCCGAACCTCCAGCCCGATGGTGGTGACTAGAAGGAACCCCGGCTACGAGTGGGTTTTCTATTTTGTTTCGCTCACTATTGTAAAGTTATTCTTTGAGGCGTTTAGCCGACGAGCACCTGTTAGCTCGATGCACTTTACTTACTGTCTGCCTACGGGCTGTAAACATGATTAACAAATCCTAGGGTTGATCATGTATGACTTAACTCTTGCTAGTCTCAGCATTTTGTACGACTAGCTTCATGATCAGCTGATATGTAATATTTGGGACGCCTTTTATTATATTTGGTGGTCAAACATCTTGTGATCATATTACTTGCTTGAGATTGAGACAATAGGCTTGACCATAAGAGACCGTTGGCTTGTAGTAAACCCTCATATCTAGACAGCCGTGACCGTATAGTTGAGATGTATTCTATTTCATATACGTAGCTGGCTATGTACGCCCCCGCTCTCCAGTATTCTGGTCTCCGGGGCGTGACAGATCGATGTCGGGCCCCGAATTAAATTGGAAGTCAGGTCACATTCTATGGTAGATAATTAATTGGCCTAAATTGACCCAAAAGTTGTACGAAGCAAATGAAGCACAAGATGGTGTCTGAGTGGGACACAAAGATCATTGGTGTAGGATTTCTCGACCAGATCATGCATGAGAAGTTGGTTTTGGAAAAATAACTAGTCTGGTGCTCCTAATAAAAAGTCATGACAATGTGCATATGAAAATCATAAATAAAAGTGGGAATTGGTCAAATGGTCTAAATTGATCCAGAAGTTGTGTGAGACTAAAAGAGTACAAGAAAACAAGTTTGAATGGAACATCGTATACCAAAATGAAGGTAATCTGGCCTACTACAAAACTCATAAAGAAAGTTTCCAGAGATGGACATCTCTGACGCTCCAGAAATCATAGTCACGGAGAAGAACATTTAATAAATAAATAAAATAACAATATTTTAAGAAAATAATTCATTTAGAAAATTTTAAAATAAATATAAATTTCAGGGGGCTTACACAAAGCCTCCTTAATAATACCTTTAATAGCCTCAATTTTACCTAAATTATCGTTAGAAATAACCTTAAATAAGCTCTCCAATATTACTAAATATTGGAGCAAATCCTACTCGTCGAAACCCATCGAAAACTAGACTCGACCATGGTTTCCTTATTTGAACACGAGTCAATACAACAATCTCTATCTTGTCTTCTCGTTCAGCTAACCACCTTATAGACATTTTGTTGTTGTTCCATGTTCTCTTAGACTTTAAGTATCCGCTTGTCTATTGATATAGTCTTTTAACTAGAGTTAAGAAACTAACATCTGTCAGTCTTTGCCAAAAATTATAAAACTACCACAATCCTTCTACCGTGACTGTGAACCAAACATGAGCAATTGAATATAAGTCAAGACGGACCTGAACTTCTCCATAGAAATCATCTTTGTTAGCATATCTATCGAATTCGCCTTAGTGCCAATCTTTATAAAATCGATTTTCTTATCTTGTGATATTGTACATTGGTGTGTTCCTCCGACAATAGTATATTTGATTCTTTGTGAGATTAACCACACTCTGACTGTCAAAAAATAAAGGAACTTGTACTTTCTTGAACCCGAACTTCAACTAGACCTTTTAACGACATGGTCTCCTTTGATGCCTCTACTTTTGCCATGTATTCTAATTTCGTAGTTCATAGCGCCACAATATCTTGAAGGTCGACTTACAACTAATTATAGCATGTAGTTGATATTTTTATATCAAAGTCATCCACATAATTTGGATCCATGTATCCTTGCAACTAACTCGATCCGTGTTCTAACTTGTGAAACAACGACAAGATCCTTGGTACCTTTTTGGATGTAGAAGTATCCACTTTACTAATTTTCGTTGAAACCTTCATAGATTTGATATATGTACTAGCCAACTAAACTGACTGCATATGAAAAAACGGAATGAGTGCGTACCATAGCATATATCAATGATTCTATAGCACTCGCATATGAAATTCGGAACATTTTTTTTCTTCTCTTCCACTGTTTGGACACTACTTAAAGGATAACTTGAAACGACTGACTGTAACGCCCCATAACCAGAATACTGGAGAGCGGGGGCAAACATAGCCAGCTACGTATAATGAAATAGAATCCATCTCACTATACGGTCACGGCTGTCTAGATATGAGGGTTTAACTACAAGCCATCAGTCTCTTATGGTTGTGAACAAGCCTATTGTCTCAATCTCAAGCAAGTAATAGCAGTAACAAGATGTCAGAGCACCAAATATACAATAGTAAGGCGTCCCATACATTACATATTTAGATGATCATGAAGCTAGTCATTACAAAATGTGAAGACTAGCAAGAGTTTCAGTCATACATGATCAACCCTAGGATTTGCCAATCATGTTACAGCCCGTAGGCAGATAGTAAATAAAGTGCAATCGAGCTAACACGTGCTCGTCGGCTAAACGTCTCAAAAGAATTTTTATAATAGAGTGGGAGAGCCAAAATAAAACTCACTCGTTGCCCGAATTACGTCTGGTGGTCACCATCGGGCTGGAAGGTCGGTAGATCCTCTGGAGCTGCTCCGGTATCTGGCCATACAAAACCAGCTGGATCAGATCCCAGAAAGAGCAAGTGCCACAAAGGAGGCTTCACTTAAGAACTAATACCAGCAATTAGCACAAGAATAAAAATATAATAAGAACTGGAAATATGGTAAATCATGATGATAGACGATAAGATAACCATGAGACTATTCAGATAACCAGGTTACAACCCGTAAACAAAATAAGGACCGGGGTTGTAACTTCATCTGAACGGAACTTGGTTTTCCACCATTTATCGATAAGGGTAACCCAAGCAATCGGGTCATGTAACAATCTTGTACAGGCTCAGGACAGGACTAGACAGGATTAGACTCCATCCAATCATTCACGGTCAAACAATAAGTACGGCTTGATACTTTAACTAACTAGGGTTATCACAGGCCTAGTTACTAGCAAGATGCAGCGAGATTATTCCAACAGCCACAAGCCCTGCAGACCATCCAGGTTATCCAGGTCGAATATCTTGTTCATGAAGGGTGCAACACATGACAGTGTGCTGAAAATGTGCCCTACTCGTCGGCAGGCTACAAGTCCACTTGAGCGCCCAGATAACGAGATTGCCTATAGCTGGGAATCTCTTCATGACTACTGGATTATTCTAGTTATTAGCCTTAGTTGAATTCAGTAGGTACCTCTGACCGTGGTACTCAGGGGTCCTTGTCCTAGATAGGGGTGAGCATTATTCGATTTTGGACCGAAAATCGAACCGAACCGAACCGAATAAGGAATTTGGTTCGGTTTTAAATAAATTCGGTTCGGTTTCGGTTTTGAAAATACTAAATTTTCTTATTCGGTTTCGGTTTCGGTTTTGGGATTCAGTTTCGGTCCAAAACCGAAAACCGAATAAGAAAATTATATATATATATATGTGTGTGTGTGTGTGTGTGTGTGTGTGTGTGTGTTAATTATAGGTATATACTAAATATATATAGGTATATGTATATGTATATACTGAATATATCTAGGTATATTTAGTTAGTATATATAGTAACAGAAAAAACACACATAAAACCGCAAAAATCGGAATAAACCAAAAACCGAACCGATTTAATTCGGTTCGGTTCGGTTATTGACCAATTCGGTTCGGTTTCGGTTTTACTTATTCGGTTTCGGTCCAATTCGGTTTTTGCTTATTCGGTTCGGTTGGAACCGAATAAACCGAATGCTCACCCCTAGTCCTAGAAATGATGCAAGACAAGACTGGTTCATTTGTACAAGCACAATCGTCCACGTTCACTACCAAAATAAGCCATATCAGCGACGTATTTAGCGACTCCAAAGAAGAACGTCGCTATTTTTGGGGGTTTTAGCGACGTTTATACAAGACGTCGCTGTTTGTTGCTGACAGCGACTAATAGCGACGTCTAGCGGCTGCAATTTGTTAAATGAGAATAGGCGTCGCAAGTTCGTCGGTACACGTCGCTGATGTAGCGACGTGTAGCGACGCAATTTAAGTAGCGTCGCCGTTTCATAAATATCAGCGACGTTTAGCGACGTTCTAGAAGAACGTCGCTAATCGTTTCATATAGCAAGGGTTTCGCTTTTCGATCTTTCACAAAATTTTCACCCAAATATTTCGTGCCCTCCTCCTCCGCGACGCTCCTCCGGCGATTTCCCTCCTCCGGCCTCCTCCTCCGCGGCGCTCCTCCGGCGATCCTCCTCCTCTCTCCTCCTCCCCTTCCTCAGGTAGCTCCTCTCAGGTAACTCTCCCCCCCCGCTTCCCAGTTTCTCCTCGTCTTCTAGCTCTCTCTCTCCGCTTCTAGTTCGTGTCCACGAGAGCGTGGACTCGCTGCCGGGGACACGAGACTCACAGTGGACTCGCTCTCTAGTTCGTGTGACACATATTTTGTTGGTTTGGACACGTCGTGTCCCACTGTGTGGACACGAGACTCACAGTGGACTCGCTTCTAGTTCGTGTGACACCTATTTGTTGGTTTGGACACGTCGTGTCCCACTGTGTGGACACGAGACTCACAGTGGACTCGCTTCTAGTTCGTGTGACACCTATTTTGTTAATTTGGACACGTCGTGTCCCACTGTGTGGACATGAGACTCACAGTGTGACACCTATATACTGATACTGGGAGTTTTTTGGGCATATCAACTGTCAATTTGATGTTTTGCTTGGATTCGAATTCTAATTTAGGGTTCGAGCCCTATTTACTGATATTGGGAGTTTTGGGCTTTTTCAGGGTTTTGAAATGATGAAGAAATTGACTAATAATTATTATCGAGCTCTATAAAATTTCAGCTATGTCACGAAGGATGGATAATAATCCTGTGAATGAGTTTTCTCCTAAGTATTCTCGACAGTTGAGTATGATTTAGCTCACTGACATTATTGAAATATGGAATGATTAGTGTAGGATATGTTGGTCAGGTTTTGGCAGAGTCAGCTATGTCACGAAGGATGGATACTAATCCTGAATACCATATTTAAATCCTACAACGCTGCTTAGTTGAAAGTCTTATAATTAGACTTTCTGTTCAGTACCCTGTGACTGCTTAGTTGAAAGTCTTAGTAGTAGATAATCTATGGTACGACATCGTGATCAGGACATAGTCCCTGCAGCCATTCGACTGGCGAGGCATAAACTATGTAGCCGTAGATAAAGTTGACTGTCCTCCGACCCCCATCCCTCGGCAATGATGGTACGACAACCTATCACTACATCTTTTAGTAGTAGATAATGTCTTAGTATTACATTATGTGGGTTCATCTTGATTCTGTTACATCCTTCAGATACTAGATTCGATAAGAACATATACTACACAATATGTACAGAACATAGATGATTCAAACTAATGTATGCTAGAATGCATTTTGGGTTGTGTTCTGAGCCATTCGTCCCCACACTTGGCAATTATGCAGAACCGTTTGTGGATATACAATCGTCATCCTGATGAATTATTATCTGTGTCAATCTTTGCAGAATTATCTTAAAATGGATATGAATTACTATCTGCGGAACCGTTTGTGGATGTACAATCGTCATCCTGATGACATGTGCGGTGTGCGGGATGAATTTATACAGGGTGTGCAACAGTTCCAGCAGTTTGCCAAGGCGTTCCCTCAGTACATGGACCGTACAAAAATTAAGTGTCCATGTATGAGATGTCGCAACTTGAAATATCATTCGAAAGTGGATGTGACATATCATTTATATTCGAGGGGTTTCATGCCAAATTATTATCAGTGGACTACACGGAGAACTTGTGTCTTTAGCCTCCGAGCCGGAGCCTTATGTGGAGCCTTATGTAGATGTCCACGAGCATGTTGATTACGACCAAGGGTGGACGAACATGGTTTTCGATGCTGCGGGGCCTAGTTTCGATCCGAACAATCAATATGTAGCTGAGGAGGCACCGAATGCCAATGCTGCAAAGTTCATAGAGTTGCTGGAGAATGCAAGGACTCCTTTATATCCTGGTTGTGATGACCATTCACCGTTGGAGGTGGTTACAAGATTGTTAAGCATAAAATCAGATTTTAACATGTCTCAAGAATGCTACAACCGAATCCTGGAGTTAATTATAAATATATTGCCGGAGGGTGGTAAGTTACCTAAAGACTTCTACGATCCAAGAGAATGGTGAGATCGCTCTGGATGGGGTATGAAAAATTGATGCATGTCGCAACGGATGCATGTTGTACTATAAGGACGACAAGGATGAAGACGCCTGCAGATTTTGTGGTGCCGATCGCTTCAAGGCAACTAGTACAACAAGGACTTCTGGTGCACGCAAGCCATCAGATTCGATGCACTATTTGCCTTTGACGTCGCGGTTGTTTATGGCAAAGGAGACAGCTGATAATATGAGTTGGCACAAGCGGGAACAAATAGATGGAGTACTGGATCATCCATCCGACGGGGAAGCATGGAAGCACTTTGATCGAGTGTATCCCGATTTTGCTTCGGAGCCGCGTAATGTCAGATTGGGGCTTTCCTCCGACGATTTTACCCCATTTGGACTTTCGGGCTCACAATATTCTTGTTGGCCAGTGATTGTTACTCCGTACAACTTGCCGCCTTGGATGTGTATGAAGACTCCTTACATGTTCCTAACTGTTATTATTCCAGGTCCGAAGAACCCGAAGAGGAACATCGATGTGTACTTACAGCCCTTGGTAGATGAGCTGAATCAGTTGTGGAAAGTAGGTGCAACCACATATGATGTTTCCAGAAAGCAGAACTTTCAGATGAGGGCCGCACTAATGTGGACCATCAATGATTTCCTGGCCTATGGAATGTTATCGGGTTGGAGCACCCATGGTCGTCTCGCATGTCCGTATTGCATGGATCGCACTAAGGCTTTCCGTTTGAAACACGGAAAAAAACCGTGCTTCTTTGATTGTCATCGACAGTTCCTGCCAAAGGATCATCCGTACCGGAGGAACATGAATGCTTTTCGTGCTGGCGTGGTAGAGAAGTCCAGTCCACCGCCACGGTGGTCTGGGGACACGATATGGAAAGAAGTTAAAGAATTGTCAAGTGCTATTGAAGAGCCTACAGCGGGGTACAAGTGTGATGGATTTGGCCGCGCTCACAACTGGACGAAGAGGAGTATATTCTGGGACCTACCATATTGGAGTGACCATCTGCTCAGACATAACCTGGATGTCATGCATATCGAGAAGAATGTATTTGACAATATAATAAATACTGTGATGGACGTAAAGGGGAAGACGAAAGACAATCCCAAGGCCAGGTTGGACTTAGAAGAAATATGCAGACGTCCAGAGTTGCATTTGATAAAGAAAGGCAGTGGGAAGTATAAGCAGCCCAGGGCCATTTTCTCACTGGACAAGGAGGACAAAGGTAAACTTTGTAGGTGGATCCAGGGCCTAAAATTTCCAGACGGGTATGTATCGAATTTGAGAAGATGTGTTGACCCGAAGGAGAACAAACTACAGGGTATGAAGAGCCACGACTGTCACGTTTTTATGGAGAGGTTAATCCCGATTGCATTTCGAGAATTCTTACCTCATGTCGTTTGGGATCCACTGACAGAGCTTAGCATATTCTTCAGAGATCTTTGTTCTACTAAGTTGCTCGTCGATCGGCTTGAAAAGCAGGAGAAGGACATTGCAGTAACATTGTGTAAGCTTGAGAGGGTGTTCCCTCCTGGATTCTTCGACTCTATGGAGCATTTGCCAATTCATCTTTCATATGAGGCACGTGTTGGTGGGCCCGTCGGTTATCGGTGGATGTACCCGTTCGAGCGCCATCTAAACCACTTGAAGAGGAAGGTGAAAAATAAGGCACGGGTCGAGGTAGAGTATACATTGCAGATGAAGAAGTAGAAGAAGAAATGAGACTTCATTTCCCGTCTTGGTTGACTGCATATGTACGTAAGAAGCTAGTTAGAATCTTCCTCCATTCACAACTGCACAAGAAATAACTTAACATTAAACTTAATTTTGTATCTTTTCGTGTTTAGGTCGATCGTCCGGACGTCATTCTTGAGAATGAATCTATTAGAACTCTTGCCAAGGGACCAATTTATGCCGTCAAAGTATGGCCAAGTTATTGCGTGAATGGGTTTAAGTTCAAGTCAACAAATGCTCTCATCAGAGATAGCTTCCTGGATCTTGATTCCACAAAAAAACAGTTGCTTGTGTATCAAATCTACAAACTACAAAGATGTCACTCCAGGCAATGATTTCTATGGCGTCTTACGGGAGATCGTGGAATTGACGTACAACTATGGCATAGAGCCTGCCAAGATCGTGTTGTTCAAAGTTGATTGGTTCGATCCCATACAAGATCAAGGATGGAAAATTGACAAACATGGTCTTGTGGATATTAACTACCGTCGTCGATACCAAGGATACGAACCATTTATCCTAGCAAGTCAAGCTCAACTCGTATATTTTACAACATATCCTAGACGGGGAACAACGAGGTACGACTGGTGGGCAGTATGCAAGACTAAAGCCAGAAATACCTACGACGTCGACGAAGTGGCTTATCAGGAGGACGAGCTGCCTCTTGTACCTAATACAGTTGATGTCGACTCAGCAGAAGTTTCCCATTCAATATCTACTTGTGTAGAAGAGGTACAAGTATCCGAAGGGGAAGACGAAGGAGATGCTAGTGACGATGAGGAGGAAGAGGAAGAGGATGAGGAGGAGGAGGAGGCAAACGAAGAAGATGAATTTTCAGAGGATGATTGAGAAACTGTGATTTTGATGTATTCATACTTCTGTAATCTTAAATTATGAACTATGATCATTTTTGAAAACTTAAATTATGAATTCCAATGTATGCAGATATTTCTAAACTGTCATTGTATTTATTTATATTTTCAATCATAAACTGTGATTTCGATGTATTCATATTTCTGTAGTCTTAAATATGAACTCCAATGTTATTATCAGCATGGCAGGACGACGCGGAGGCACCGCTGCACGACGCGGAGATAGGCCAGCACAATCCGTTGTCCTTAGGTGGGCAGAGAGCTCCGTTACAGGAGGATGGCTCTGGACCATCGTCTGACCCGAGCACTCCATTGTACCGTACGGTCTCAGGTCCGGGTGGCAGTGCACCTGCGACGAGCAGTTCCAGGCTTGCTGATCATACTACTTCCCCTAGCCTTCCTAGCGCTGACAGCAGCATGGCGGGTGGGGAGCAGGTGGAGGAGGTAGTCCCTACTCCCGCCCGTCCCGCCCGGGCGGATCCATACCAGAGCGACCCTGCATGCGCACCTCAGGGCGAGACGAGGATGGAGATTTAGGCCGACGGTCCTACGAAGTAAGTTAAATCAATATTTTATGCATGTCTGTATATCTATATATATTCATTAATACGTCGGTTATCGTTGTATACAGATATCGTCCCTCGTTGGTACAGAGAGCGTTGGACACCTTTCTAAGGTCCAACTATGGGGGTCCGTGGATCAACTACTCGGATGCCTCGGAAGAGAGGAAGGCATTCTGGTTTGTCCACTTCAAGGTAACTAAAGATAGTTAATTTAGTATGATTAATATAATTTTTAGTATTTTTTAGAACTAATTATTTTAATTTGTAATTCTTGTAGAGGACTTATTTTATCCACCACACCGGGCCGAGCAGATTGAGAGGCAGTTTCCTGCCGTCGCCGCCAAGTTGATCCGTGATGCAATTGACGATCAGAAAAAACGTCACCGCTCCGGAAAGCCGATTGCTGGTTGGATCACACCTGACCAGTGGACCACGATGAGGGCTCGATTTGAGGAGCCCGAGTACAAAGAGCGGTCGGAGAAGGCGAAGGCGGCTAGGACGATGGCCGGAAAGTGGTGTGGTGGATCAATTCCTATGACAGAGCATTTCCGTCGTCTGGTATGTAATTAATTGTCAAATATAAGATTTTATTGATAGTAGGAGTATATAATTTTCTATTTTACTAAAGAATAAAATATAACAAACACGCAGGTGAAGAGGGGTGAGGACGCAAACATGGTGACCGTCTTCCTGGCCACCTATCGGAAGGACGGGAAGCTCATCGACGACCGGGCTACTCAGAGCTATGTAAGTACTAATTTAGATTTCGTTAATTTTTAACACAACTTGAAGAATATACAAATAACCATATACTTAATAATAATTAAATATTTTAGACGTTTATTAGGCTAATTTAGGTAAGTACTGATGTATAGAGATGCACAATGATTTCTAGGAAGAGTATGTTAGGCTACGTGATGAGCGTGCGAGTGCTAGTGCACAGACAGAGGGAGGGGTTGGTACATCGCAACCCTCTTCGCCTCAGTCGGAGGACGAGCTCTGGAAGACCGCTGTTGGTGGTCTTCAGAGGGGTACGTACTACGGTACGGGGTCCTACGGCGCATTTGTTGCGACGCAGGCATCCAGGGCTCCCTCTTCCAGTGCGCATTCACAGCCGTCACAGGCCGAGTCGTCCCGAGTCGAGGAGACCATTGTCCGCCAGATTGCTGAGCTGCGTGATGATATGCTGAGGAGGATTGCTGAGCAGCAAGGGCCTCAGCTGGCGCAAGAGGACGCTGCGTCGGTCATCGTACGCTTTGACGAGCTCGAGCGCACCGTGCAGCAAGTACAGAGGACACAAGAGTCCATTCACGACACCGTTACCAGGATAGCGACTTGCATGGAGCAATGCAGCGCCAGACTCTGAGCCCTAGAGGAGACGCAGACGCACCCATCTCCACGGTTATACTGCCTCCTTCTCCAGCGGTTGCATTGCCTCTCCTTCATCGTCGTCGGTGGTTCTTACACCGGAGCAGTATGCTTACCTTCTTTCCAGGAGCGGTGATAGGAGCGGTGATGCTCCTCCTGATCAGTCGTAGTCGACATATACATTGTTGTGTGATGGCCCATTGTTGGGTCTTTTATGTGGTTATACATACATTATTCTTATGTGGACACATTATGTTTGACATTGTTACAAATTTTTATAAATCTGTGTTGATTGATGAGATTGTGTTTCAAACGTGTTCGTGATTGTGTGATGTGTTGTTTGATACTGTGTTCGTGATACACAGTCGTTGTCGTAACAAATGGTGCTGTAAATTCTGCAAATTCTGCAAATGCTGCAAATGCTGTAATTTTTTTAAAATTTTTTTTTTAATATTAGCGACGTTCAGCGACTGTCAGCGACGTCTGGCGACGATATAAACGTTGCTAAGTACGTCGAACATTAATGATTACCGTCGCTAATCGTCACTAAACGTCGCTACACGGACGTCGCTAAACGTCGCTATATGTCGGTAATATAGTGACGTTAAAAAAGTCGTAGAACGTCGCCATTTGGGTCTAAAGCCAGGTCAGCATCGATGCATGTCAAGTCGCTCAACGTCGCTAGATTACGTCGGTAAATTATGACGTTTTATGTCGCTGGCAGTCGCTAACTTAGCGACGTGAACACGTCGCTAAAGCTCGTCGCAATAGCGACGTATGGCGACGTTTTCTTGTTTAGCGACTAGGTTAATCGCGACTACTTGAAAACGTCGCTAAATACGTCGCTAATAGAAATTAGCGACGTATTTCCCTATTAGCGACGTCTTGACGCGTCGCTGAATTGACAGATTTTAGTAGTGGGTGTCCAGGCCATTCATTCTTGTCATGTCATGTTAGCCATCGCTACAACATATCGAGGTATATCATGTGTCAGGTTCTTGTCAGGAGTGCGCCACGACGGGCCATTAGCATGTCATGTTACTTGTCAAGAGTGCACCACTACGGATCACTGTCGTGTTCATGGTACATGTGCAAAGTTTACATGGTACAAGCATTCTATCAGGGGACCCAGATTATACTGAGGATCATAAAACATGAGCATAACAGTAACCATTCACATAAAATACAAGGGCTATAGAAGAGCCATGCGGCTCGGGCTCATGCGGTTGGGGGTTCAGGGTGCATGCAGCTGAAAAGGGAAAGGGCGCATGAAGGGAGGGGGATAAGGGCACATGCGGTTGGGAAATAACTCATGCGGCTATGAGGGGATAGATCCCATGCGGCTCAGGGGATCGAGTCCATGCAGCTGAGGGAAAAGAAGTTCATGCGGCTGAAGGGAATCGGGTTCATACGGCTCAAAAATAGTGAATTCATGCGGCAGGGCCATGCAAGCCATGCGGCTTAAGGCCATGCAAGCCATGCGGCCAGGGTCATGCGGCATGGGGAAATCGGGTCCCATGCGGCTGGGAGGGGACTGGGCTTTATGCGGTCAGGAGAAAAGGAGTCCATGCGGCTCGGCCAATCGGGGTCATGCTGCATGGTCCAAGCAATGCCATGCGGCTAGGTCCCATGCGGCTGGGGGATCGAGTCCATGCGGTCAGGGGATCAGAAGTTCATGCGGCCAGGAATAGCGAGTTCATGCGGCTCTGAGAGACATGCGGTTCAGGAGTCAATCCCAGCCAAGCGGCTAAGTCCCATGCGGCCAGGGCCATGCGGCTAGGGGAAACTTGCCGCATGAAAAGCCATGCGGTTCAAGCACTGTTCTTCTTCTCCAATTTTCCGAGAAGAAGAACCATGAAGGCCATGTCCCAAGCTCCAAAAATCCCTCATCCAGGGTCAGAATCCAGACTTTTATAGGTCAAAATGGGGCATAATAAAATTTTCTACAACATGGAATCATCAAAACTAGAAACTAACAAGATTAAACAGATCAAACCCAAGAAATCCAAAAATAAAATAAACTTAGATCTACATGAAAGGAGCCATGGAATTAAAAATGCTAAGTACTAAATATCTAAAAATGGAGAAAAGAAGACATTAAGGCCATAAAAATGGAGTTCTCGTGAAGCAAGCTGCACTTGCCGGCGGGAAATGGGGTAGGTTGAGCTCTACGCCAGGGAGGAAGAAGAAGGAGTAATTGTGGAGTTATGAGGAGAGAGAAAAGTTAGGTGAGATATAAATGGTGATGGTGGTGGTAGGTAGGTGGTCCACAAATAAAACCAAACCAAGCTGAACCAATCAACCGAACTGAACCAAGCAAATGAAAATGCCCAATGAACCATGCAAGGAGACATGCAATACGAGTCAAAATACGTACACGTATACCAAATACGATAGGAACTACATGCGTTACACTGACGACGATAGGATCACTCATCTGTCTTGAATCCTTCATGCTGAATCTTTTCAGCACCTTTTCAATATACTCCATTTTGTAACTTTTCAGTCATCATGTCGCGATAGATTTCCATTCCAAGGATTGTTCTTGATCTACCTAAATCCTTTCCATTCCAAGGATTGTTCTTGATCTACCTAAATCCTTTCCATTCCAAGGATTGTTCTTGATCCACCTAATCCTTCATGTCAAGTTTCATAGTCAAGGAAGCACTGAACGCCCTTATATTCGCCACTCTTAGAAGAAATCAACATGTCTTTGACATACAAGAGGAGATATCGACGAACCATCTTTGAGTACCTTCGAGCAAATGCAGTTGTAATACTCACACCATGAGAAATTGGACCTCAACATAAAACAATTTTAAGCGCTTATAACATTTCTTGAGAGACTACTTCATCCATAAAGGGACCACATGAGTTCACATACATGAGCGTCCTTGTCGGACTCCATAAAATCTTGGACTGCCTCATGAAATTTTCTCTTCCAACTTCTTATGCAAAAAACTCGAATAGATGCATGCTTGACCACAAACGAAAAAAAATCTTGTTCTAGTCAATATCTCTCCTTCTAAGCACAAGCTTTCGCAACTAATTGAGCCATGTATTGCTTGTTATACATTTTTTTTCTTTAGATATTCCGACCAAGTTCCATGTATTGTTCTTTCGAAGTGAGTTCATCTTCTTTGTCATGTCACCATCTATAGATTTGTCCCCTTTTCCAATGGTCGTTTTATAATCGTTTGGGTTTCATGTTCCATGACTAGAGCAATGAAACAATGTCTTTGAAACCAGACTTGCCTGGTGTCTTATGCATACACCATGATATTCTTAATGTTATTGGCTATGGTTGTAGTTGGTTCTCATCAATCACTGTAATATACTTGTCCACCTCAGTATCAATATGTTGTAATGGTGCTTTGGTAATTGTATCCTTTTGAGTGTTAAAAAATATGTACCTCAACTGAATCATTGTTGCATGACGTGTCATTCCTCTCCTTAGATCTTTTCTCCATGTCTTTTAACATGGAAATTTCATCGAAGATCATCGATAGTGAACACACTTATGCTTTATGGATCCCGTAACTTGTAGCCTTTAACTCCATGTTTGAATTCCAAAAAGATAATGTTTCGACTTTGATTCCAGCTTGATTATTATGTCTTTCTGCTCTCGTCTTCATACCTCTTCTAGAATATAAAGATTGATGGATGTAGACAACGATCTGTTGATCAATTAGGAGGCTTGACTAAGCTCTCCAGCTAGAAGTCCTCTATAAGGCTCCGATGGACATATCGTGGTTGTGAAGATCTGATTTCAATGTCAAGATTAAGTTGGTCTAGTTTTACTGAGTACATATTTTGTGCAGAATTAAGAGAGAATGTTGATTATGCTTCATGAAATCGAGACTGCACATCTGTGACAGACAAGTATCAGTACTCAGCTCTTTACCCACTAATATCCTTATCATATTACTTTGATTTTTTTAAACAAAGGTTACATGTAAAGATGACTCTAAATCATGATTTTGTCCCCCAATGCATGTAATCTAACTGACATTCATGGACGAGTTTTAGAAATTAACAATCGAGTTCCTTTAGGATTTTTAATGTGTTGTAAAAAAGAAAAAGAAAAAGAAAAAGAAAAGCATAGAATGTCTATATTATAAATTAAATGGTTGATATGTTGAGTTATACAGAGACTCAAATGTACATTCTACAATTAAATCCCTTGTCAAGGGGTGTGTAATCAGTAATTTAAATTAAATAATGCTATGACAAATTACAAGAAAAATATTGTTATGTAATATAACTCTCAAAATAACAGGAGAATAGCGACTGTTGGAGAAGTTCCTCCGCGTTACATTAAGGATAATTAGTTAACAAATCATTCTAATAACAATATTGAATTATTTTCTTTGGAAGAAAACAATCAGTACAAAGGACATGGCTAACATCTGCATCTTGATTTGGAGTAGAATCTACTGTTAATTTGTGTGCTGATAATTGTTCAGTAGGGACTAATCACATATAGTTAGTTTTAGTCATTGACTGACCAATAGGTTTCAAAGAGAAATTTCTAGTCAATCTTGGCAGCATGAAGCTTGACTTTGGTCTCTCTTTTATTTTGGTAGCAGCACCAACAACGAAATTGTTGAACTTGATTTTTTTTACGGAGAAATCAAATAATGTTTGATTTTTTTTTTTTTTACTATAAAAGAATTTATGATAAATTTGAAAATCATTTTCATCTCCTGATAAATTGAACCCTAGCCGTATCGGTCCAAATTGGACTTTTGGTCCAAGGTATTTTAGGAAGCCAAATTTCAGCGTATATATGGTTTGAAAAGTCAATTTTGACATATAGGGACAAGTAAAGCTAGATCTTAGATTTGTGTTCTTAGTCTAAAGTAGCTTTAGGCCGTATCGGCCCAAAATTTGACTCTTGGCCCAAGAAATCTTAGATAAGATAGATAGTGTATAATTAGATTAGAAAATGTCAATCATGAAATTATACTGTAGGGAAACACGATGTTTTAGTTGGATCTCTTTAGTCTAAAATCCCAATAGGTCGTATCGGTCCAAAAACGGATTTTGATAAAGGATCCTTGTAATTGCAAATTCAAATATATGTAGTTTTGAGAGAACAATTATAGCATTCTAGGTTAGAAAATCTGATATATAAATATGTGTATCCTTAACCTAAGAGATTCAGGACCGTTCGGTCCCGAATTGGTCAATTGACTTATCGGAGCCGCTAGAGCAAAAATCTGCTAGCATGATTGGAATGCTTTGTATGTCCGTTTGGAGAATGGAAATCTAGCATAAATCGGTTAGGTATCCATAGTGTAGGGTAGGCATAAGTGTATTGGTCCAAAATTGATATTTTGGCACTTTAGTTTAACCTAATTACTTAGAATTCAGCATATACACTGAGACAGAACTCTGAAGTCTCAACCCCTATAGGAGGAAATTCTAGATGCTAAGTTAGACCTAGTACTCTTAAGACTTCGGGAATTTTCGGGAAACTGAAATTTCAACTGTTATTAGCAAAGTATCGCTAAGTTCGTAAATATTTTTCCTATTAAGGAATTTCATTCTAAAATCAATACTTTACGAATAGGTTATTTGGATAAATTCATATTTGATATATATATCTATTATATATATATATATATATATATATAATATATATATTGTCAATGACCCTCTAGCCTACTGGTACCCTCTAGCCTACTGGTAGTGGTGAGGCATGCGGCCCGAGTGGTCAGGAGATCGATTCCCGGTTGGAGCATTCGCCACAATTACCTTCTTTCAAATTATATATATATATAATATATATATATATATATATATATATATATAATTATATATTGCAAAATATACATTATTCGATAGGTGCTGCAAGGAATATGAAGACGCTAGTGTGTGGTGCACACCTAGGCGCCCGACTAGCGCTTAGCGCCTTTTATGCTAGTTGTATGAGATAGTAAGCCTGCCTAGCGCCTTTTACAACCTTGTTCTTTTTCAGTGCAAAATAGTTTATATATATATATATATATATATTATATAATATATATATATATATATATATATATATTGCAAAATATACATTATTCGATAGGTGCTACAAGGAATATGAAGACGCTAGGTGTGTGGTGCACACCTAGGCGCCCGACTAGCCTAGCGCCTTTTATGCTAGTTGTATGAGATAGTAAGCCCGCCTAGTGCCTTTTACAACCTTGTTCTTGTTCAGTGCAAAATAGCTCAAATTGTTTGGGATAAAAATTTTATGACATGTTTCATATTTTTGGGAAACCACTAGACCATTTGATTCATAATATTGACAAAAAAGTCATGATAAATATCTTGGACATTTCCTTCTTCAATCCAAAAAAAGAGTCAGTTCATTCTCTTCCCTTCTCAACACCAGTTCATCCAAACTACAATGTTGGCACAAGAAATGCCTGTCACATGCCGGAAGAACAGTTTTAATCAAGTCTTCATTGGCTTCTTTACTACTATTTTTCATCCTATCATATCCCCAAGAAAGTGGCCAAGACTCTTGCAAAACATCAGATGAACTTTTGGTGGAACTCAGTTGACAAAAGGAAGATTCATTTTACTAGTTGGAAGAAATTTACGACAGCAAAATTTCAAGGTGGACTTGGTATCAGAGACCCTTACATTGTGAATCAATCTCTTATTCTCAAACTCACATGGAGATATCTCACTGAACCTAAATCACTCTGGGCATCACTTCTTACCAATAAATATCTTCACTCAAATTCCTTTTGGACGGCGGTCCCTTCGACTAGATCCTCCTGCATATGGTCAAGTCTTCTCAGTAGCAGAGCATTCCTTATCAACAATGTGTTATGGTCTGTAGGAGACGGATCCAACATCAACATATGGAATGACCCTTGGGTTCCTTCTATACCCAATCATCGAGTACAGGGCTTTAATTTCAGCAATAGATGGGTTCAAATGGTCAGTGATTTGATCAATAAAGATAATCTACAATGGAAGCAGAATTTGATTCATATTCTTTTCCCTCCTTTAGAAGCTACTGCAATTTTGAAAATTCAGTTAACACCTAACTGTGCCACTGACAAACTGATTTGGAAGCACACTGTTGATGGGGTTTTAACATCCAAATCTGCTTACAGAACCATTCATGAAATACTCTCACAAAATCAGGGGATTGCTGATGAAGAAAATTTCACAAATTGGAAAAAACTCTGGAAAAATACTCATATCAGTCCAAATATTCTTCTCTTCATTTGGCGTGCTCTTACCAATTCCATCCCAACAAATGCCAATATCCACCGCCGCATCAATCACATTGATGATACATGTACACTTTGCAAGGTACATCCAGAGACTACTAACCATATTTTATTACATTGTTCTTTAACAGGTACATCATGGCGCTATAATCAAGCAATCCATTCTATGATCCAACCAAGTTCAACAATCTCTTCACTCATATCTTCTCTACTGAAGGATGGTGATTCCCAGAAAATTTCATTGTGCTTTTATCAACTATGGAGTATATGGAAAGCCAGAAACAACTCAATATTCCAACATCAACCAATCAATGTGAGAAGAATCTATGAAGACGCAATCACCTTAGAAGACAAATACAATTCTTTCAACAATGGATTCACCGAAGACAATTGTTCATCAACCATAAATCAACACTCAGCAAATTGGATGCCTCCACAACATAACTTCATGAAAATCAACTTTGATGGAGCTTTTCTAGATGGCAGGATGGCTGCAGGAGCAGTACTTCGTGATGCCAATGGAGACTTCATCACTGCAATGTCCAAAGCGGAAGATGGAGGGACGCCTTTAGAAGCTGAAGCTATGGGCATTCGACTGGCACTAGACATCTGCACCAGAGAACAATTATATGGAGTTATTATTGAAGGGGATTGCAAACCAATTATTGATGCTATTAATATCAGTCAGACAATTCCTTTATGGCGTGCTCGACATACTATCGAAGACGCAAGAGCAACATTGAAAGCTAATCATAGTTTTTCCTCAAAATATGTTCACAGGAATGCTAATGAATGTGCCCATTCATTAGCTTCTCATGCTTTGTTTTATAACTCTTCTATCTCTACTTTGGTTTATGAAGAGCTTCCTATTTGTATTAAAGATCATGTCTTAACAGACAAAAACAATGTACCAGTTTGAGTTTATGAAAATTGTTGCTTTCAAAAAAAAATTCATAATATTGACAAATGCAATTTTCATTTTTGGGAAACATCCTATACAGTTATATTGATCAGTCTGCACCATTTGATTCATAATATTGACAAATGCACTTTTCATTCTATGTACTTGAAGTTGCACAAGAACCAACTATCAAATCAACGGGAGAAGTTAGACATGGTTTCGGTGGGATGGACAGGTCTTTTATTCTTCCTTCCAACATATCCACCACCCTACTCATTGAAGGCCTATTTTCAGGCATCGTCTGTATGCACCAGAATCCAACTATCATCATCTTCCTCGCAATTTCTTCGGTTTCGCTTGTCACTCCATATGCTGTAAGATTGTCATTTTCGTCAATATGCTCATAAATCCAATTAGGGAAGTAAGCATCACTTGCACTGTCTAATCTTGAACTTCTTTTCCTCTTGCCTCCAAACGTTTCTAGCAACACCATTCCGTAGCTATAAACGTCGGATTTACTAGAGACCGTGCCAAAGGTCCTAGAAAATACTTCTGGAGCAATATACCCAATGGTTCCTCTTGCTCCTTCCATCGATATAATACTCCCTTTTCCTGGACATAACTTTGCCATTCCAAAATCTGAAATTTTCGGGCAAAGGTCCTGGTCAAGCAGGATATTATGAGGCTTGATATCGAAGTGAACTATTCGCGTGTTACACCCTCGGTGTAGGTACTCCAACCCTCGCGCTATGCCAATCACAATCTCATACAACTTCTCCCATCTAAGAGGGGTTTCTGTTGCTGTACTCTCCGAGGAAATGTACTTCTCCAAAGACCCATTTGGCATGAAGTCGTAAATAAGGGCTCGTTTCGACCCCTGTACACAGAATCCTCGCAGAGTAACAACATTTACATGAGAAGTCTGTCCAATTGTAGCAACCTCGTTGACGAAGTCTTCTCCATTGCCTTTGGATTCACTTAGGACCTTCACAGCCACAAGATGTCCATCAAAGAGTTTACCCTTGAATACAGTACCATAACCTCCTTGTCCTAATTTTTCGCTGAAGGATTTGGTTATTTTCTTGACATCAGAATATGTATAGCTTCTTAGGACTAGAGAACCATGCTTCTTTATGATAGCTTGAACACTTTCAGCATCCATCACTTCCCTCTCACTTTCAGCACCCATCGCTTCCCTCTTGTGGGAAGGACACCAAAGAGTAATGAAAAGGCTCCCAATGATAAAGCTTGCGACCCCCGCGGCCGCACATATACCTGAAAGTGGAAGTAGAACAGAAAACCAAGAGTTAATTGGTACAGAGATGTTGCTAGATGCGACTGTGCCATTTTGATCAAGAGAGCAATTAGTCATCTCATATAAAAATTCTAGCAATGTAATCAATTTCTTTCTTTTGCACAGATGAGGATGCAAATTCAATAGCTAGGCTGTAGTCAGTCTCTTGTACAAATCAGTGAGCTTAGTTATTAATACACTGAAGTTAATACAAACAAAACTTCATCTCAAGTTATTGCATTGAATAATTATTATACATAAGAGAGATGTAGTAGTCTACTATCAGTAAACTAAGCTCTCCCTGATTTCTAAAGCTGGAGATTGCACCGTAAATTACCTGAAGAAAACAGTTATAATCTAATATAGTTTAATATTCAAGAAGGATTGGTGGTCATAATTTTTGTTTTGTAATATATTATTACTTTTATTGACGAGACAGGCAATTAGCCCAGCTTGAAGATGCATGACTCGTATAAATTCACAAACAATAGTATTTTCTCAAGAATAAACATAGGCACACTTTTAATCTCCACTCTAGCGCAATCATTGATCTATTGAATGTTATGACCATAAAACTTACATGGTATATATGTATGGAGGGTACGGAAAATTGTTACCTAATATAGTCCTCCACCTATGATAATGTCTTTTACCTGCATTATAAAAAAAAAAAACTCATTTGTTAAGCAAGAACAAAGTATAATCTTTTTGCGTACCATTTTTTACTTCTTAGGAACTATAGGAACTAATGAAGGTAAAATAAACAAACATCATTATTAGTTGCTTCAAGTTTCTCACAAAAACAAACTGAGCAAGTTAAATATTTTTGCATACCCCAAATTTACTACTGTGAATCACACGGAGGTTATCCAACATTGCTACTAGTACTACGAAATACTACAGTACAGTTCTGCAACTGAAGCAGATTGAATTCCTGGCGGATCGATAAGAATGATCACCATATCTCTGGATTCTGGAAGTCATGAAACATGTACTTTCGCGAAATTGATTGTGTATTACCAGGGATTCCTAAACTGAGGAATATACAATATTTACAGTTCAAGTGTATGATCTTTCAAGATAAAAACTAATATGAAATGTGTAACTCTCCAAATATATTATGGGACAAATCCATAGTTTCCCTTGCAAATAGTAAATTGGTTGGCTAGAGCTTAGAGATTATTTCTATAACATTTGAGTCATTAAACTGGTGGTTGAGCTAGGATAATTCTGGCATTTGTTGGAAATAACCCCGGTCTCACAAAACTGGAATCTTGGTCTAAGAAGGAATTATATGTCGCGGCAATTTGTGTTTTTAATGTGTTCTTGTGAGGCTGAAGTCTAGGATGAGTGAGACTATTTTCTCTCTGAAAAAAGAAAAAAAGTGGAGCCAAGATACAAATTCTAAATAAATATTCAAAGATGAAAGATGGTACAGCCTTCCATGATATTTGGTCTCTATACGCTACAACACCAGAAATGTTCATGTGGAATGTTGTCGAAAAAAATAGAGCACCGACATACTCAGTGATGGAGAATTTTGGTAGAGAAGGGGCTATGTTGCACGGACACGGTTAAGATGTGACACTGTAAAGGCACAACGACATGGACACTATTTTGGTATGTCTTAGTGTATTTTGGAGTGTCCATGCTGTGTCCGATATGTACCCGACACAAAATGACCCAGATTTTTGGAGTAAACTAAGGCCACATACTAAGGAGAAGCTATGACTGAAGCGAGCACACCTGGTGATTAGTAACATATATCAATACTCAAACTCTCTGAACTGCCGAATGAAGTAAATTATGTAGATTAACAAAGATACCTGATGAATACTATAGCTACTTATTTCTAATATGATTTTCCAGCCTCTGGAACTCCGTTGTTAGATTAAGGTCAGTTTGTGCAAGCAGAGACATAACTGGTTATAAATGAAGAAAGTTTCCTAACAAACACAGTTGAATTGATTACTTGGTCTTGCTCCCCAACATTCACTTTTGCATTCACAGGAAGATTGTTCACCAGCTGCGCCGATGCTACCAGTACAATTCACACCTGTTTTTCCGCAATCGAAGCAATCTAGGAAGAGTGTCCACTTTCTTGAGAACCCGGCAGATAGCAGAGAGAGATCAGCCTCGTCGTCGTCACCAAATGAAAGCTTCCAGTCGAACCAGAGGTCGCTCGAGGTCGGACACGAACTAGCCACGTTCCCCGGGCCAGAGGGTAGAAGAGGGTGTAGTCCTTGCAAGGGGTGAAGTTGTGCAGCTCTTCGAATATGTTGTGAGAAGAATCGTACGTGCCCTGGCTATCGCAGTCAAAGAAAGGTTTGCTGGAGCTCAAAGATTCAGTGACATTCAAGACGTTGAACCGAGGGATGGGGGAGGAGAAATCGGAGAGGAAGACGCAGTCCGATGTGCGACTACGAGACTCTTGTGTCGGTATGAGATGTTGTACTCCGGGTACAATAAGGCTAATTCTAAGGGCACTCCAACTTTTGCTTGGGGCTAACCCTTACTACATGACAGCCAGTTTGGTGTAACTTTTACTCATAACATCCTGAATTTTACTTGGGGCTAGCCTAACCCTCAAGTTTTTATTGCCGGAGTCAGGAACGGACGTCGCGGGATGCAGACGCCGACGGGGACGCAAGGGCACGGTCGAGCTCTGGGAGGGGAGGGGAGGGGAGGGGGAGGAGGAGGAGAAGGAGAAGGAGAAGGAGAAGGAGGAGAAGGCAGAGGAGTTGGAGGAGGCGGAGGAGGACAAGGCGGAGGGGAAGGAGGGGGGAGGGGCAGAGGAGGAGGACTGTCAAATAATAGGAAGGACTGTCAAATTTTTTGACAGTCCTAAAAGATTAGGACTGTCAAATTTTTGACAGTCCTTTCTAATGGGAGGACTGTCAAATTATTTGACAGTTCTGAAAAAAATTGGGCTAGTCTCCAGCAATTTTTTGGATGACAAACTTGTAAATAATTTCGAAAAAGTTGGGCTAACTCGAAGCAAAAGTTGGAGTGCCTTAGAATTAGTCCTTCGCCATGGAATTGAATCAAGGGGACCAGGTTGATGCATTGCATGTAATGAACTCCGCGGCAATCGCGGTTCGTAAAGAACGGGTACTCGATGCTGAGAGTGTAAACTGTTAGTGTCGGAGCACAATTTTTCGATGGAAAACTTGAGAATATGAAACGATTGTAAAGACAATGTTTCAAATCAACACTTCAAGGAATGTGATCCTGAATTACGAGAATCTAAAAAGATTTCGTAATCAACAACAATCGATCGTAGTACTTCTAAAAAGAAGATACAATCAGAATTACTGGCAACAATGAAGAAGGTGACTGGCGAAAGATGGAAGATCTCCTGCTGGGGTGAATAATCACCGTTGCTCAAAGCTTTATTCGCCCTACACGAACAGCTTCCAGGAACCAGCAAGTTCGTCGGAGAACTTGGAACACTCCTGCTCTTCTGACTGCTCGGATGGACACGAACTCTCGTGCAAAAGCAACGCTGGTGCGACGTCTTTCCTCTCTCTCGAAGGCTGCTGGAATTCGCAAGCAAATTCCGATCAGAACAGTGTTAAAAAATACTTCTGAATTTTCTGTTTACTTGTGTTAAAAAACACTTCGTAAACTTTCTGTGGTGGCTTCTCTTACTTGTATATCTCTATGCCTTGTGAGAGAGAGGAGCCTTATATATGTCCTGCAGCAACTGTTCGGTTACCACAAAGTTAGGAACGTGGTAAAAATCATCCGAACATGTAGCAATCGTCCAGAACGTGCAAACGCACGTTCTGGTGCAAGTTGTGCCAACTGCGCGCACCCCGCGCACCTTGCACTCCGCGCACTGAACCACTTGCGCCAACCTGCGCCACTGCGCGCACTGCGCCACTGCGCAACCTGCGCAACCTGTGCGAACTGCGCAACCTGCGCGACCTGCGCCACCTTGTGCCACTCGCGCAACGTGCGCCACGCGCGCAACTTGTGCAACGTACGCAACGTACGCAACCGGCGCACCCGGCGCACCCGGCGCAACCTGTGCACAACTGTGCGCAATCTGGCGCGTAGCCTGGCGTGCACCATGGCGCGCACCCTGGTCGCGCAACCTGTGGCGCGCAATGTGGCAGCGCAAGTGGCTCGCGCAACGAGCGCAACGAAAACGCACTATGCGCCTAGCGACGATGCTGACGTGCTAAGTGCAAAGTGCGCCAACAAAACGCCACATTACGCCTCATGAGCCCATGAGTCCGAGTCCGAGTCGCTAAGCCCCTGGGGCTTAGCTCCCATGGAAATAAATTTCCTAAGAGCAAAAAGCATGAATGCTTTCAATTGTTGATTTAGCCTTTTTCCTATTAGAAAAATAATCCCACATGGCACACCCATGTGCACCTCCACACCACATATGCATCTCTAAACTAGCAAAGCTAATATATAGAGATACAAGTCTTTTGGTCTAGCCGATGTGGGACTAAAAATCTCTTTGAAAAAGACCAAAACCCAACAATCCTCCACATATCTCTATATATGAGAATAAGTGTTCTCCACAGTAACTGTCCATCATGCATTAGGAGAGATATCGCTGACGACTTGAATCTTCCCGCATGGTTCAAACAACAGACTATAATACAAGAATGGACTAAGTCTTGAATTCTGCATCATAGCTAAAATTCTTCCCACTCACATAATGTAGTTACATGTGCTTCTGACTACACATTAAAGGCCCTGTGCCAGCCTGGTTTCAGTGTATAATTTTGGACGTCTACAAGTTTACCCTCAAGAGACGGCCTGATATCTCTTTGTCCATACACTATAGGTGAGTTCATTATAAAGAGACATGGCATGAAGCGCTTTGTGCTTCCCTTGCGGTGCTACGCCGCTATGACATGGCTTAAAACCGAGGTCTTACCCCGTACCGGGAACCTCATCGTAGTGTCATACTCCTGTAGCATGAGGCAACCGCCTCTTTGTGCCAACTATCCAGCATGAAGCCTTAGGCTCCTTTGCGGTGTTACGCCGCAACGACATGGCTTGCAAGGTCGAGGCTTTATCCCTAACCGGGTACCTCATCGTGGTGTCGTGCCACTATAACATGAGGAACTCCTCCTTTGTAGTGCTAACTACACCCCTTTATGTTAACATACAGCATTAGGCTAACTGCCTATTTGCGGTGCTACGTCCTGTGACTTGGCCTGCAAAGCCGAGGCTTTATCCTATTCCTGGGCAGCACCCCACATATAGGAACCTCATTGTGGAGTCACCCGACTGTAGCATGGAGTTTCACTCCTTGTAGTGCTGCTTACCGTGCTTCCTGTAAAGCACACCAGGCATTCACTCTGCCTGAGAACTCATTAAGGCAATTAAGCCATCCTTCCCACAGGAACCGTTTTCCGCAGAAAATAACAGTAGACAATAGTGGTTATAGGTCCGTAACATCTCCATGTCCAATAGAACATGTACCCACCGTTCCTGATATTCTTCCGATTAGTGGTCCTCCCTTGAACCAAAAGGTAGATGCCTAGTACATTTCTCTTTGAACTATTAGCATAAAACTTTATGGTAGGAATACTAATACAATATCGGAATACCTTCAAGCCCATTTACAAGCTGTGTCATCGACCAGCTGGCGCTTGAGGCCCTTGGTGAACGGATCCGCCAGGTTCTCCTGACTCCGAACATCAATCACTGCAATAACACCTCTCTTGATAAGATCGTGTACTGCCCTGTACTTCAACGTACAGTCATCTTCTTTCCGTTGAAGAGGTCATTTGATGCCACCGCCGCAGTCGCCTGGTTGTCGCAGTATATCGGTATCGCCGGTATTTGCGCCCCAACCATGGAAGATCATACATGAGCTCCCGAAGCCATTCTGCTTCCTCGGCTGCGGTATCAAGTGCAAAGAACTCATATTCTATGGATGACCGCGAGAGCATAGTCTGCTTCTTCGACTTCCACGATATAGCAGCTCCACCCATTGTGAAAATGAATCCACCTATGGACCTCTCGCTCTCCACCTCTGAGCACCAGCTGGCATCACTGAAGCCTTCCACTACCGGCGGATCTCCGCTGTAGTACAGTACATATGTCTGAGTCTTCTTGAGATATCTCATAACCCGTTTTACAGCTTTCAGTGTTCAACACCTGGGTTGCTCGTGAAATGACTCAGCATTCCCACGGCGAAAACTATGTCAGGTCTTATGGCAGTTAGTAGCATACATCAAACTCCCGATTACGCTTGCATACTCCAGCTGTCTGATGCTTTCCCCTGAATTAGGCTTCAGCTGCAGATCGCACCTGTACGGGTATCGATCCTGGAAGATCCCGATACCCATAACGAGTGATCATTTTCTCAATAATGAGATTGTGACAGCGCAAGTCCAGTGTCTGTCCGGATGATCTTGATCCCTAAGATCACATCAGCTTCCCCCAAGTCCTTCATACTGAACTTGTTCGAGATGAACTTCTTTGTCTCAGTGACACAACCCATATCCGTACCTAGGATAAGCATGTCGTCCACATACAGACAAACGATCACACCTCTTCCATCAGCGAACTCGTGTAAATACACTTGTCTATCTCGCTGACCATGTAGCCATTTGACCTTATAACTTTGTCAAATTTCTCGTGCCACCTTGGGAGCCTGTTTAAGACCGTACAAAGATTTCACCAACTTGCAGACTTTATCTTCAAGACCCTTGACGACAAATTCCTCTGGCTGTTGATATAAATCTCTTCGGTCAGCTCGCCATTTAGGAAAGCCGTTTTCACATCCATCTGATGTATCACCATCTTATGTATCACTGCGAGAGCAATCAACATTCTGATGGTAGTCATCCGGGCTACTGGAGCATACGTGTCAAAGTAGTCAATCCCCTGCTTCTGAGAAAACCCTTTGGCTACCAACCTAGCCTTGAATTTGTCAATAGTTTCGTCTGCTTTCATCTTCTTCTTGAAGATCCATTTGCATCCGATGGGTTTCGCTCCTTCAAGAAGATCAACCAACACCCAAGTGTTATTTGAGGTGATGGAATCAATTTCATTGTCAATCGCCTCCTTCCAGAAAACTGCGTCTCTGGTCTTCATCGCCTCATCATAGGTAAGCGGATCTGCTTCCACATGATAGGTGACAAAGTCACTTCCGAAGTCCTTCGGCCTCCTCACTCGCTTCGTTGACGGCTCAGCAAGATCTGGTTCAACCGTTGTTTCAACAACAACATCTTGGACCACATCTTCATTGATGACCTGCGCACCTCATTATTCTCCGAAACATCCGCAAGAACAATATTCTTGTGCCTTGCAAATTTGTCTTCAAAATATTCTGCGTCGCGAGATTCAATATATGATTTGACTCAATATCAAGAAATCTGAGCATCACTCTTCTCGGCATACCCCAAGAAGATCGTCTAGTAGTCCTTGTCCCAAGCTTTGAATCTTCAGATCTGGAAGCTTGACATATGCCAGACACCCCCACACTCGAATGACTTCAAGTTAGATCTGTCTTTGAACCAGAGTTCATGAGGAGTAATGTCAGAAGTTGCATGAGGTACCCTATTCAGAAAAAGTGGTCGTCAGTGCAGCTTCTTCCCAGTAGCACTTAGGAAGGCCAGCAGTCAACAACATTGAGTTAATCATTTCTGTTAACGTTCTGTTCTCCTCTGCTACTCTGTTTGATTGAGGAGAGTACGGAGCCGTAGTCTCATTGACAATTCCATGTCTTTGCAGAACGATGCGAATTCATGAGACCTGTACTACCCACCTCGATCACTTCCTATTCTTTGAGTTGTTGTCCAGTTTGCCGCTCAGCTTCGGCTCTGAACTCCTTGAACTTCTCGAATGCTTCGTCTTAGCCTTCAGCAAGTAGACGAACGCATACTTTGAGAGTCATCGATAAAGGTTATGAAACTTCATCCCGGCCTTTGTAGAGAACTGTTTGAAGTCACAGATATCGGAGTGTACCAACTCCAGAAGATCTGTACTTCGATTAACCCGAGGAAAGGGTTTTCTTGTGATCTTTGTTTGAGCACAAACTTCACATTTCTACCTTATTCCCACACTTGGAGATAAGTCCTAGACTAGACATTCTGTTATTCATTTACAATGAACATGTCCTAGCCTATTATGCCACAACTCAAGAGTATAAGCAGAAGGAGTGATTTCATTAATCACATTAATTATATTGGACTGATTTACAAGCTGAATTGAACATTCCTTCGGTATAAAAAGCTTCCCAAATATGTTCCCTTGATAGACATCACCATCTGGCCAGACATTGATGTCCATCTGAGGCCTGCGTTGCAGAGTAGGCCTCCTGAGATCAGGTTCTTGGCGATAGCAGGTACGTGCTTCACGCCTTGAAGCGTCAAAGACTTCCCCGAAGTCAGTTCAACACCACCGTCCCGACCGAGCACTTCAGCTTGTGCCTGG
>JANAVB010027484.1:0-33347 GCA_029216955.1 Iris pallida | reverse complement strand
TATATGTTTTGTAATTTCAGAAAAGAAACAAGTGTGAGAACGGATGGCTCAGAACACATTTTCGAAAAAGAACTCTTGTAAACTCTTTGTTCACAAAGCAAGCTATAATTAAAGAATACAGAACAAGTATCGAGTTCGTAACTCAAGTATAGAGCTTACAAGAGTTATAAAGTCGATACTTGTTCTGTATTCATTATATCTTGCATGACATCCAGGTTATGTCTGAGCAGATGGTCACTCCAATATGGCAGGTCCCAAAATATACTCCTCTTCGTCCAGTTGTGAGCGCGGCCAAATCCATCACACTTGTACCCCGCTGTAGGCTCTTCAATAGCACTTGACAATTCTTTAACTTCCTCCCATATCGTGTTCCCGTACTACCGTGGCGATGGACTGGACTTCTCTACTATGCCAACACGAAAAACATTCATATTCCTCCGGTACGGATGATCCTTTGGCAGGAACTGTCGATGACAATCGAAGAAGCACGATTTTCCTCCGTGTTTCAAACGGAAAGCCTTAGTGCGATCCATGCAATACGGACATGCGAGACGACCATGGGTGCTCCAACCCGATAACATTTCATAGGCCGAAAAATTATTGGTGGTCCACGTTAGTGCGTGTCACGCCCCGCTCCCGTAGGAGCGATCGTCCTCGCTAAGGCGTGATGCCGCACGAGCCTAGATTGCGCTCGTGCAAGGCGGGTTCCATAACGGCCGATTTCAGCGGCTGCGACGGGGTCGTCGCACAGAAGTCCCGTACAGAGACATTGAATAACAACAGCAAAAATTTGGACAAACACAAGTTATTCAATAGAAGCAATTTATTGATATTGAAATATAGATTACAATGGGGCGCAAGGCCAAGATTTATAAGTCTCTCAAGCTCACTCAAGCTCACTCATCTCACATTACAAGTCACTCAGCTCTCTCTCATCTCTCAGCAACAAGTCTTGAGCCGACGGCAGCTTCGGAAGGCGACGTTCATACATTATATTCCGTATAAGTCTTTACTCCATGCGGCCGCACGCTTCGAATCGCTAAGGAACTCCGTGCCTCGACGCATCCAAGCGAGCTCCGTGCCACGAGCTTCTACCTGTGCCTGCACATAAAAACTATGTGGGTGTCAGTACTCAACTGTACTGGTGGAATGAGCTCCTCGCCCACCCATACAAACCCGACACGTTTGATTTACTTTTGTGCAACTTAGTCCCCTTTATGATTGTCTTTCTATTCTTGCCTTAGGATCAGTTTTAGGGCCGACACCTTGGCCTATTCCGTGTCTCTAGACCATCTCGTGCTTGCAACGACAACGTTAACTCATACCTTGCCTCAAGACCCTTCTCGTGCCAACAACGTTAACCTATCGAGTCGTGTTTGCCTTTACGGCTTAAAATCAGGGATGCAACTACGCAATGAAGCTCCATTCCCGTGTGACTGTACTTCCAATCTACCATACCTTGCCTCGTAACTCAATACAACTTAACCATATCACCGCCTCGCGGCCCTTGCTACTTTGATCACCAACTGACCCATCCACTTGTGAACTAAGGGTTACTCGACCAACTTTGCCTTGCGGTGGTTTCCTGACTTAAGCTCAAACAACTCAACCATAACCATGCAACTTATATGCCGACAACATAGGACTCGACGCCACATCTCGTGCTGAAGCACGGTGTCTTCGTTGCAGCCAAATCTTAGGCCCAAACATTGTCTTCTGACCGAGCACGCATTCGACTCGACTCTTGATTCACTTCTTCTAATACTCGACTCAGTCCAAAGGCATATACGCGGATCGCCGCCCATGCCGACTCATCTATATGGGGTCACTAGCATAACAAGCTATACCTGGACACGTAGCTTGCGGTCGGTCGGGACCCTTCCAGCGCAAGGTAGCTAGCCCCTTGGAAGTCCCCGACTGACCCGGTACTGTCGAGCCAGCACAGCTACCACCGTGTTTCCTTAGGCCGCATCGGTCCTGTGGTGCCACGGGATGCCGTGCGGGGAAACTCTACCTTGTCGATAAATTGTCCAATGACCATGCAAGACCCTTCACTCAAACTGACGTCTCACACAGTCATTGTACTCTCAGTGTTATCATCTCTTTCAAACCAATATTCAGACTTCTATCATTTGAGACTCCTCGACGACCCACGGTCGCGAGCATTCTTTCTATCATTTGAGACCCCTCGACGACCCACGGTCGCGAGCATTCTTTCCATGTTACCATATCATTTGTTTCAACTCAATGCCTATTCGATAGTCCTTTCTTCAAAACTCACTCAATCAACCGTGGTTCATGCCTTAAACACTAAGTCCGTGCACCGTGCCCCAAACCGACTCGTGTTCTACGCAACGCTATCGCCCAAGTCATACTTTATATGACGGGCCTTGGGATTGTGGGACTATTTAACCTGACAACCGCAGAATGAGCGGGACAGCACTTGGAATGACTTAGGTCGACCGACATAACTTTGCCTAACTTGCTCAAGCCTACAACTTAACGAGCAAAGGCCGCGTCAAGCCTTGCCTCGATGGAACGTGCCGTGCACGCGTTCAACTTTGAATGACCAAGTCATTTGGGTGCCTAGACTTATGGCATAAGCTGTGCAACGTAACTTAACTCATGGGGCAAGCCAAGGCTATGCCAAGCCTTGGACGACAAGACCGTGCATGCTTTATGAAGCATTCATGCGGGTGACGCCTATGACTTAGGCTATGTTCATAACTTCGCCGATTCAACCAACTTTCTTTCTTCCAAGCTACGGAATGAAGGATCGAGTGTCATTTTCAAAGCACGCCGTGCACCAACTCTAAGCCGACCGTTGGACCTTTCCATATTCTAACTCAATTCGACCCGTCGGGATTATTCCCTTTAGCTATGTGGATTCGTCTCCTTTATTATCCAGCCTACTTGTGCAAGTTAAAAACATGCGATTTATTATGTGAAGGCTAAGATGAGACAAGTTCACCGAAACTACCCTACCTGAGCGCTGTCTTCGAGTCGCCGTTGTAAGGCCAAGCCGAACGCCGTCGACGTTTTGATTCCTCCGATTGACTGAGCGGGACGGGGCACTACATCATACACCACTCAGAAAAAGTTTCGTCCTCGAAACTAACTGAGTACACTTATCATATTGACTTATCACTCGAACGTTCAATGACTTTCGCACACAATTCTCCTATGCCTTACTCAAATCCGAGCCACGCTCGTGCCACCCTCAATCCTTTCTTCAAAACTTACGATCTCAAAATCCTCGATACTTCCCCGTTCCTCAAATCTCACTTGAATTCAACGTATCACTTAGTTTGGATCGTGCACATATCTTAGGCGTCCCCAAAATACATGTATTTCAACCAAGCCTCGTGATAGCGAATCCCGCCATCACCACTTGATTCGGATCGTGCACGCATTCAAGCGTCCTTGATATACATGTATGTCAACCGAGCCTCATGAGTGGTGCCTTCACCATTCCTATCGTTCCGTACCGGAACGTCTGCCTAACCGCTAGGCTATGTCTTTCCGTCATTATTGGAATCATAGTCCCCAAACAACAATATCAACACTGACCCCATCCTACGGTCAAACCAAGTTGATAGTACGGGGTTTTCTACCCAAGCTCGTATCACTCTGATTTCTAAACATCGAGCATTGATTCCCTATGCACATCCCAATATTTGTCGCACGGGGTCCGAGTCGTTCAGCAAAGCCATCCTACGATAATTTACGTTCAACCAATCCTCGACAAGACATATCGCTCGTTCATCAAGCCGTTTCGCATAGTCTATCTCTTCGAACACGTTCGACATAATCCGCCTATCAATCCTTTTCAAGTCAAGCATGCTACGACACAATCCACCGCTAAACCACAATTCATATTTCATATTTCCTAAGTCATTCATCCCAATTCACGTATTCGATCATGAGGTCGTCTAGCTTAACAATAAGTTGCGCCCCGATCTCACGTGATTCAGATTACCCATGGTGGGCATGAATCACCATACACGCTCCCGCGGGATAATCATCCTCATCGGGACGTAACTCTTGTTTTACGTCTAGACTAGTTCATTCTCGATGCGCGGATTGGACCTACTCAATCCTCAAGTTTCATTCATTCATCAATCGCAAGTACTCGTATCCTCGAATTTTCTTTTACATCAAGCCAACAAGTCGAGACAATCAAATTTGCCGCGTCCTAATTTTTTTTCGAGTTCGATCATTCCCGCGACATGAATTACCATGTCAGCGCTCACGCGAAACGATCGCCTCAAATCCGACGCGACACATGTGCGAGGCTGGAGTTGCGCTCGCGCAAGACAAGAATGTCGACATTGTGGTTATCTGCGTAACCATCAAGACACGATCACTTTCATCCAACATTCATCTCAATCAAAATCCTAAGTATAGCATCCAACCGAACAATAACACTTGCACGATCGTCCTTCGCCGAGTCAGAGTACCCCCGAGTTATCGTATATCGATCTTTGATAAGCCTCAATACCATCGATGATATGCGTAACCTGACGATCTTCCTTTGCAACCAATTTCGAGTCGTGCGAATGATGCTATCGTCCGACTGGATAATCTTCTCGACTTTCATTTCAAGCTCGATCATTATCCCTCGAATCATTCACAACATCGATTTCCTCAAACCCGAATTCATGTATCGTTCATTCGTCCATCTTAAGTCATCGACCAACATATTTTCTCAATTCGTATCATTCCTTTATCAATCGATCGACATCCCTGAGGCTATCGCATACACCAATCAGGGATGAAGTCATTCAACAAATCCTCAACTTATCATTCGAATCAAAATCGACTTCTTCAAATTTTCTATTCGAACCATTCCTCAAATTTCCAAGCACGCTCATCTATATCGCATCGACGTTATAGTCGCTCGATAGCACCCCTATCGATAGTCGACTCACTTTACTCAATCGAGTTCAACTCATTCTTGCTCGATACTATTCAATTCCCGCACTCGACTTTCCTAAGGTCGACGCGACTTTGGTGTATATGCCCAGCCCGACTTAGCCAACCGTGCTTACACAAACCATCTTTTGTTTCTTATCAAAAACTGTTCTCCTATGTTTTGCAAAATAGTTAGACTTATTGTATGGAAATTCTGTGGGACAATTGAGAGAGAGAGCGCACCAACGATATCAACTTGCGTAAGCAACAGAGTTAAAGAATTCAATCAATAGTCCAAGGACGTAAAGCCGTGCTCTGATACCATTATGTCACACCCCGCTCCCGTAGGAGCGATCGTCCTCGCTAAGGCGTGATGCCGCACGAGCCTAGATTACGCTCGTGCAAGGCGGGTTCCATAACGGCCGATTTCAGCGGCTACGATGGAGTCGTCGCACAGAAGTCCCATACAGAGACATTGAATAATAGCAGCAGAAATTTGGACAAACACAAGTTATTCAAAAGAAGTTCTTTATTGATATTGAAACATAGATTACAATGGGGCGCAAGGCCAAGATTTACAAGTCTCTCAAGCTCACTCAAGCTCACTCATCTCACATTACAAGTCACTCAGCTCTCTCTTATCTCTCAACAACAAGTCTTGAGCCGACGGCAGCTTCGGAAGGCGACGTCCATACATTATGTCCTGTATAAGTCTTTACTCCATGCGGCCGCACGCTTCGAATCGCCAAGGAACTCCGTGCCTCGACGCATCCAAGCGAGCTCCACGCCACGAGCTTCTACCTGTGCCTGTACATGAAAACTATGTGGGTGTCAGTACTCAACTGTACTGGTGGAATGAGCTCCTTGCCCACCCATACAAACCCGACACGTTTGATTTACTTTTGTGCAACTTAGTCCCCTTTATGATTGTCTTTCTATTCTTGCCTTAGGATCAGTTTTTGGACCGACGCCTTGGCCTATTCCGTGTCTCTAGACCATCTCGTGCTTGCAACGACAACGTTAACTCATACCTTGCCTCAAGACCCTTCTCGTGCCAACAACGTTAACCTATCGAGTCGTGTTTGCCTTTACGGCTTAAAATCAGGGACGCAACTACACGATGAAGCTCCATTCCCGTGTGACCGTACTTCCAATCTATTATACCTTGTCTCGTAACTCAATACAACTTAACCATATCGCCGCCTCGCGGCCCTTGCTACTTTGATCACCAACTGACCCATCCACTTGTGAACTAAGGGTTACTCGACCAACTTTGCCTTGCAGCGGTTTCCTGACTTAAACTCAAACAACTCAACCATAACCATGCAACTTATATGCCGACAACATAGGACTCGACGCCACATCTCGTGCCGAAGTACGGTGTCTTCGTTACAGCCAAATCTTAGGCCCAAACATTGTCTTCTGACCGAGCACACATTCGACTCGACTCTTGATTCACTTCTTCTAATACTCGACTCAGTCCAAAGGCATATACGCGGATCGTCGCCCATGCCGACTCATCTATATGGGGTCACTAGCATAACAAGCTATACCTGGACACGTAGCTTGCGGTCGGCCGGGACCCTTCTAGCGCAAGGTAGCTAGCCCCCTGGAAGTCCCCGACTGACCCGGTACTGTCGAGCCAGCACAGCTACCACCGTGTTTCCTTAGGCCGCATCGGTCCCGTGGCGCCACGGGATGCCGTACGGGAAAACTCTACCTTGTCGACAAGTTGTCCAATGACCATGCAAGACCCTTCACTCAAACTGACGTCTCACACAGTCATTGTACTCTCAGTGTTATCATCTCTTTCAAACCAATATTCAGACTTCGATCATTTGAGACCCCTCGACGACCCACGGTCGCGAGCATTCTTTCTATCATTTGAGACCCCTCGACGACCCACGGTCGCGAGCATTCTTTTCATGTTACCATATCATTTCTTTCAACTCAATGCCTATTCGATAGTCCTTTCTTCAAAACTCACTCAATCAACCGTGGTTCATGCCTTAAACACTAAGTTCGTGCACCGTTCCCCAAACTGACTCGTGTTCTATGCAACGCTATCGCCCAAGTCATACTTTATATGACGGGCCTTGGGATCGTGGGACTATTTAACCTGACAACCGCAGAATGTGCGGGACAGCACTTGGAATGACTTAGGTCGACCGACATAACTTTGTCTAACTTGCTCAAGCCTACAACTTAACGAGCAAAGGCCGCGTCAAGCCTTGCCTCGATGGAACATGCCGCGCACGCGTTCAACTTTGAATGACCAAGTCATTTGGGTGCCTAGACTTATGGCACAAGCTGTGCAACGCAACTTAACTCATGGGGCAAGCCAAGGCTATGCCAAGCCTTGGACGACAAGACCGTGCATGCTTATGAAGCATTCATGCGGGCGACGCCTATGACTTAGGCTATGTTCATAACTTCGCCTACTCAACCAACTTTTCTTCTCCCAAGCCACGGGACGAAGGATCGAGTGTCATTTTCAAAGCACGCCGTGCACCAACTCTAAGCCGACGGTTGGACCTTTCCATATTCTAACTCAATTCGACCCGTCGGGATTATTCCCTTTAGCTATGTGGATTCGTCTCCTTTATTATCCAGCCTACTTGTGCAAGTTGAAAATATACGATTTATTATGTGAAGGCTAAGATGAGGCAAGTTCACCGAAACTACCCCACATGAGCGCTGTCTTCGAGTCGCCGTTGTAAGGCCAAGCCGAACGTCGTCGACGTTTTGATTCCTCCGATTGACTGAGCGGGACGGGACACTACAGTGCGGCCCTCATCTGAAAGTTCTGCTTTTTGAAAATATCATATGTGGTAGCACCTACTTCCCACAACTGATGATTCAGCTCATCTACCAAGGGCTGTAAGTACACATCGATGTTCCTCTTCGGGTTCTTCGGACCTGGAATAATAACAGTTAGGAACATATAAGGAGTCTTCATACACATCCAAGGCGGCAAGTTGTATAGAGTAACAATCACAGGCCAATAAGAATATTGTGAGCTCGAAAGTCCAAATGGGGTAAAAGCGTCGGAGCAAAGCCCCAATATGACATTACGCGGCTCCAAAGCAAAATCAGGATACACTCGATCATAGTGCTTCCATGCTTCCCCGTCGGATGGATGATCCAGTACTCCATCTATTTGTTCCCGTTTGTGCCAACTCATATTATCAGCTGTCTCCTTTGCCATAAACAACCTCTGCAACCGCGGCGTCAAAGGCAAATAGTGCATCAAATTTGTTGGCAAGCGTGCACCAGAAGTCCTTGTTGTACTAGTTGCCTTGAAGCGATCGGCACCACAAAATCTGTAGGCATTTTCATCCTTGTCGTCTTTATAGTACAACATGCATCCATTGCGACATGCATCAATTTTTTCATACCCATCCAGAGCGATCTCACCATTCTCTTGGATCGGTAGAAGTCTTTAGGTAACTTGGCACCCTCCGGCAATATATCTTTAATTAACTCCAGGATTCGGTTGTAGCATTCTTGAGACATATTAAAATCTGATTTTATGCTCAGCAGTTTTGTAATCACCTCCAATGGTGAATGTTCATCACAACCAGGATATAAAGGAGTCCTTGCATTCTCCAATAACTCCATGAACTTTACAGCATCGGCATTCGGTACCTCCTTAGCTGCATATTGATTGCTCGGATCGAAACTAGGCTCCGCAGCATCAAAAACCATGTTTGTCCACCCTTGGTCGTAATCAGCATGCTCGTGGACATCTACATAAGGCTCCACATATGGCTCTGGCTCGGATACTAAAGGCACAAGTTCTCCGTGTGCGTTCCACTGATAATAATTTGGCATGAAACCCCTCGAATACAAATGATATGTCATATCTACTTCTGAATGATATTTCAAGTTGCGACATCTCACACATGGATACTTAATTTTTGTATGGTCCATGTACTGAGGGAATGCCTTGGAAAATTGCAGAAACTATTGCACACCCTGTATAAATTTGTCCCGCATACCGCACATGTCATCAGGATGACGATTGTACATCCACAAACGATTTCGCAGATAGTAATTCATATCCATTTTAAAATAATTCTGCAAAAATTAACACTCAATGTATAATTCATATATGTTTTGTAATTCCAGAAAAGAAACAAGTGTGATAACGGATGGCTCAGAACACATTTTCGAAAAAGAACTCTTGTAAACTCTTTGTTCACAAAGCAAGCTATAATTAAAGAATACAGAACAAGTATCGAGTTCGTAACTCAAGTATAGAGCTTACAGGAGTTATAAACTCGATACTTGTTCTGTATTCATTATATCTTGCTTTGTGAACAAAAAGCTTACAAGAGTAGAACATCCAATACACAACTTTACTTGTTACAGCTTTGATCCCCTCCTTTTCGTGCATCAGTTCATGTCGGTCTGCACTTTCTGCAGTAACGAACACAAGTTTTATGTTCTTCAACGATATATTTCACATGCTTAATTGCCAAGTGTGGGGACGAATGGCTCAGAACACAACCCAAAATTCATTTTAGCATACATTAGTTTGAATCATCTATGTTTTGTACATATGGTGTAGTATATGTTCTTATCGAATCTAGTATCTGAAGGATGTAACAGAATCAAGATGAACCCACATAATGTAATACTAAGACATCATCTACTACTAAAAGATATAGTGATAGGTTGTCATGTCATCATTGTCGAGGGATGGGGGTCGGAGGACAGTCAACTTTATTTATGGCTACATAGTTTCTGCCTCGCCAGTCGAATGGCTGCAGGGACTATATCATGATCACCATGTCGTACTGTAGATTAATGCAAATTCCTTATAGCAAATGTCGTACATAGATTTCTGCCTCGCCAGTCGAATGGCTGCAGGGACATTGTCTGGCTGGTACCAATCCAGTGTCTATCGAGAGATTGATGGTTATTACGACATGTATGTATATTAAGTAGTAAATACATACTTGTTATTTAATAAATAAAATTTATTTCACTTTTGATGCACTTTCATTCATATATATACTTTATTATATAATATTCCAACTAGAATATCTAATATACACTGCAGGTCTAAATCTATATTATCAATTAAGAAGGGGGTCCACATAGCAGTTATGTGTTAGAGGAGATAGGGGCTCGGGTTGGGAAGCCAATGGCAACAGTTAACTGATAGTAGTAGAGGATGCTCGAGCAATGTGGAAAGTTGTGAAGGGATATAGTGGACTATTTAGAGTATCTACAGATAACTGTAGGTAAGATAGGGGTCGGGCTATAGCAATTAGATAGGAATAGTGTAAAATAGTTGAGAGGTTATGGTATCAGTCATAGGGGATCATGTATTAGTACATATAGGATACAAGTATCAGTTGTGTTGGGGATACTAGTATCAGTAGATAGGTTTATACTCATGGCCTGTAGCTTGGGGTTCAAACCCTACATAGTAGTCTTGGCTTAGTTGTAGCTAGGTTCAAGATTTGAACCAAAACCCAAAATCGAACCCGAAACAGAATAAATAATTTTAGTATTTTCACCAATCCAATTTTTTTCCAAACTAAAATGAATCTTTTATCCGATTTAATTCGGTTCTCAGTCAAAAACTGAATAATACTAGCCCCATAATAGTGATAAGTCAATATTACTCACTTGCTTGAATATATATGATGGGCATACAATTGCTCACTGATACTTCCCTCTCCTCTATATCAAACTGTAAAGAGCGACGGGTCAAATATTTGCTCCCAGCTAAAGAAGAAAATTTGAAGAAAAGGCTTAGGTCAGACATGCTTTCATATTTTTTTCTCCAGTTTACATTATCATACATTGATTATGATAAACACTTACCCCACAAATAGACGCGAGTACAAAATGACAATAAATAGATAAATATGGAAATACATAAGCGATCACACCGCATTGTTATATGCAGTAATTATTCAAACATCCAGATAACATGCAAAAATAAATAGAGTTTTATACATTACAAAGGGTTTTATACAAAAACAAATAGAGTTTGTACAAAAAATAAATCCCTCCAGATAACATGCAAAACTGAAGCATCCACACAGTGAGATTAAAAGTGTAATTCTAATATCGGAAAAGCTATCTCAATATGCTCAGATTTGGGGGAGATGAAATGCAGCAAGCTTGCTTGCATGTTACAGTAGCCATTAGAGGAGATGGGGAGTTCCACTTCCTATGTGCAGAGGGCTTAGCCCCACTGTAGAAGGATTTGGGGGTGGCCTTGCATAGGCTTGGCCTTGGCCACTTGAAAGCAGGGGAATGATCGAAAATTGCATAGGGCTGTGTCGAGTTCATGTCTGTGTCGTACGTAGAGAGACAGGGAGAGAGAGGGGGGGCTACCTGAGGAGAAGGGAGGAGGAGGAGGAGGAGGCCGGAGGAGGGTGCGAGCGCCGGAGGAGGGAGAGCGCGAAAATTGGAGGGAAGAAAAAATTTGGGGAATGAATTGAAAAGAAAACCCTCATGCCCTATATGGAACATTTAGCGACGCCAGAAAGCGACGTCGCTAAACGTCGCTGATTAGTAATATACGGCGACGTTCTATAACAGTCGTCGCTACGCGTCACTATATTTAAATAATTAGCGATGTCTTGCGACGCAGATTCCTATTTAATAAATAAATGACGCTATTCGTCGCTATTACTCGCCAACACCGACGAATAGCGATGACACATTCCTACGTCGCTAAATGTCCAAAAATTAGCGACGTCCGTTCATGGAGTCGCTAAATTCGTCGCAAATCTGCCATATTTTGGTAGTGAAATGGATTTGCAATATATATAACCAGGAAATATCAATGGCAAGAAGGTTGTAGAGATTACTACGGATAATCTCCAGGAAACCATGGAGTACTGGAAAAATACCCTAGTGCTCTATGTGATAGGGAACAGGCCATTCTACGGGCAATTGCGTGCATTTGCGCGCCGGGTTTGGCGGCCAAAAGTGGCAATGGACGTCTTCTTCCGCGAGAATGGGTTATACTTCATTAAATTCGCTCTTGAGGAAGACCTGGATCGGATAATTGAAGGTGGTCCTTGGACCTTCGATGGTAGATTAGTGGTTTTGCGAAGATGGCACCCCGGCTCAAACTTCGAAAAGGATCGTCTCTCAACTGTCCCTATATGGATTAGGTTACCATGGTTAATTATCACCCAATTATGGAGCATGGCTTCTATAATGAAGATGGCAAGCATGATAGGCAAGCCTATCCGTACGGACTACTAGAGTACTGCACGAAGACGAAGACTATCCTATGCAAGAATATTCGTTGAAATAAAGGTCTCCGGAGAATTACCCAGTATCATCGACATAGTTCTATCTAATGGAGAATGGATCCAACAAGATGTGGAATACGAATGGGTGCCTCCAAGTTGTGAGATCAGCCAATGTTTTGGCCATACCAAGGATGGATGCCATATTAATCCGGGAACGAATGGCACCCAGCATAATCAGAATACGTCGGAGAGGACGGATATGAACCTTGGCGCCCAACAAGGTAGAGCTATCGATCATATGTAGACTGATGTTGAAGCGAGGTCCACCCCCGAGGAGAAGACACAGGCAAAACACCTCACACACGGAGAAGTGCTAAATATATCTATGCTAGGCAAAAGACAAGGTCCAGAAGTAAACTCTTCCGACGTGCTACACATGAGCCACACGTTGGTATTGTTCGATCAGGTAGCCAACATAGAGGAGTCTAATGAAGTGCCAGAGGCCTATCACCAGGGAGATGTTGAGGAGGGACTGGAGACTAGAGCAGCAAAATGGATGGCAACTGCAGGGTGGTGGCATCTTAACAATCAGCAGCAAAATTCTTCTAATGGCTTGGCTGTCACAGAGGTTAACACATTGACCAAGGCTAACCCCAAGTGGACAGTGCTGGTGGAGGAAATGACGAAGAAGTCCAATCCGACAATAAGCCAGGCATGTCAAGCCCAATCTGAAGTAGCTCCCTCCCCTCGTCCTCGGGAGAGCCAGCGGCGCGTTGAGGACCGCCGATCATCCAATAAATGACAATGGTCTCCTGGAATGTACGCGGGGGGGGGGGAGGGGGGGCAAACTCCATAGGAAGATAGAGAGAAATCATGGGGGTGATCAAGCACAACAAATGCACTATCGTCATGCTATTAGAATCCAAATTGAAGATGTACAACAAGTTGAACAGAAGGGTCCCCTCCAAATGTGCTGCTTTGCACAATCTTGACATGTGGCTTCACGAGAATATGGACGCTGTGGGACACACGTCTGGTCGGGTCAGGTACGTTTCATATCATAACAAATTATAGCTATAGAATTCACAAATAGAGGTGACCTGAAACTAATCGTGTGTGTTGTATATGGACACAATGATCGACGGAGGAGATTTCAACTATAGAGGGATATTATTCATGTCACTCAATTGGCGAGTAACAGTAAGCCGCTCCTGCTAAGTGGTGATTTCATCGCCATGCTCTCGGTGGAAGAGAAGAGAGGAGGTTGACAAGTACCCGCAGAGATACTAGCGGATTTCCAGAACTGTATTCTCAGTTCGAGCCTTCACAGCATACCCAGGGTCGGTCATATCTGGACGTGGAGTAACAGTTCGTCTTCTAATCGAGTTGTATGTCAACTTGATAGAGCATTATGCAACATGGAATGGCTGGAAGCTTTCCCGACGAGCAAGGCGGAGGGTCTGAATAATGGAACTAGCGATCACTCCCCAATACTTATTCGGCTACATGAACCATCATACAGCCGCCGTCTACCCTTCCGCTACTGTAATAGACGGCTGGCTATAGACGGATATGAAGAAGCGGTTATAAAAGGCCTGCAACAAGACATCAGTGACAATCCCTAATTTATTCTACTATCCAAACTCAAGTCTATTAAGGGAGAGTTGAAGTGGTGGAATAAGAGTTGGCCAGCACGGCCGTTGTTGGCGGTGGAGTGGGAGCTATCGGCGGCACAACAGGAGCTGCAAACCAACCCGCTGGACGAGATAATGGCGGCTAAGGAGTTGTACCTCCAATAGGAAGTCCGACAGCTAAGAACTGTTGGGAAAGAAACGCGGAAACCTTTTCCCAAAACGGAGAGTACCTGCAAGAGGACCGAGCAATACAACGCACGAACCCAAAAACAATCACACAAAATAATTCACGCAGACACAGAGAATTTTTGACGTGGAAAACCCTTGCAGGAAAAACCACGGGACGATCGGAGTCCAACCCTGAGAAGCCTCCACTAATAGAATAGAAGAATTATACCCTCTACAAACTCCTCCCGATCCAAATCGGATCCCCACAACACTTAGAAGCAAGAACAATGATTACAAGGCTACGAAGAACGAGAACGACGAGTAGAGATTACCCGAATCCGATTCTCCTTCGAAAAAATACCTTCGATCCTCCGTCTTCTCTTCCAAAGTTGTAATGGCACTCTTGCCTCCTTCTCTCTCTTCTTGTGTGTTCTACGATGAATAGGGTTAGGAATAACCTAATATTAACTCCCCTAATCCGCAGCAAAATCTGGACCATTAGATATGATCCAACGGTGAAAAATTACCCTAAATTTCTCTTCAGCCCCGACGACACAGAGTTCGGCCAGAATTCTGTGTCGGGCAACCAGAACCTATCGGCCACATTCTGGAGTTGCCAGATCGAGTTCGGCCCGAACTCGCCCTGGGACAGAGTTCGGCCCGAACTCGGCAGCCCCAGTCCAGAACCCCTCTTTGGGTTGGCAGCAGCAGCAGCAACTCCGCGTCGCCTACTTTCCGAGCTTCTCCGACATCGGACGGCGCTCGTCGCACTCCTGGATCTTCTTCACATAGGTTAGGAACCCCACCCACTCCAACAAATCTCCTCCTTCACAACTATGGGGAGGATATCGTCATCCCGACGATCTGCCTGCAGTACTCAAACTTCCCCCTTGGTAGAATCTTCATGAACATATCAGCTCCGTTGTCATTTGTATGAACCTTCTCAAGCTCCGCATCCTTCTTCTCAACCATATCCTGTATCCAATGATACCGAGTCTCGATGTGCTTGGATCGGCTATGAAACGTCTGATTCTTCACAAGATGGATAGCACTCTGACTGTCGTAAAGCAAAGTATACTGCTCTTGCTTCAGTCCCATTTCCTGCAGCAGCTTCTTCATCCACAACAACTCCTTGTAAGCCTCCATCACCGCAATGTACTCTGCCTCTGTCGTCGATAAGGCAACACACTTCTGCAACCGCGACTGCCACGACACCGCTCCTCCCGTAAACATCATCACGTAGCCCAAAGTCGATCGCCTCGTGTCTACATCTCCAGCCATATCAGCGTCGGTATACCAACCAGCTTCGGCTCGTCACCACCAAAGGAAAGTCTCCAACCAGCAGTGCCCTGAAGATAACGTAGAATCCACTTGACCGCACTCCAATGTACCCTTCCAGGATTTGAAAGATACCTGCTAACCGTACCAACTGCATGAGCAATATCTGGCCTCGTACACACCATGGCATACATAAGGCTTCCCACAGCTGAGGCATATGGAACCCGCTCCATATCTTCCTTTTCGTCTTCGGTAGATGGATACTGCTCCTCAGTGAGCTTAAAGTGAGCCGTAAGAGGGGAACTCACTTTCTTCGACCCATCCATCCCGAAACGCTGAAGTACCCGTTGAATGTACTTCATTTGGGACAAGTGTAGCAGCTTGGACTCTCTCTCGGCTGATCTCCATCCTAAGAATATTCTTCGCTGTGCCCAAATCCTTTATAGAGAAGGCCGCGCCCAGTTGGCGCTTCAGCTCCGCTATCCTAGTGGTATTCCGACCCACTAATAACATATCATCAACATAGAGCAACAAAATAATAAAATCATCCTCGGCAAAATATCTCACAAATACACAATGGTCCGACGTCGTCCGTGCATAACCATGCTCTCCCATAAACAACTCGAACTTCCTGTACCACTGCCTCGGAGCCTGCTTCAGACCATACAAGCTCTTTCTCAACCGGCAGACCAAATGTGACTTGCCCTTCTCACAGAATCCCTTTGGCTGCTCTATGTATAACTCCTCCTCAAGATCACCGTAGAGGAATGTCGTCTTCACATCCATCTGCTCGATCTCCAAGTCGAGACTGGCTGCTAATGCTAGCACCACCCGAATAGACGAATGCTTGACGACAGGCAAAAAGATCTCATCATAATCCACGTCTTTCCGCTGACCGTAGCCTTTAACTACCAGCCTCGCTTTGTATCGAGGGCGAGTAGCATCATCCGTCTGCTTCACTCTGAACACCCATCGATTTTTCAAAGCCTTCTTGTCCTTTGGCAACCGCACCAGCTCATAAGTGGAATTAGTGTGCAAGGAACTCATCTTCTCCTGCATGGCCTCCATCCACTCCTGCCTGTGTTCGTCTTCCATAGCCTCTGTAAAGCTTTCGGGCTCTCCTCTGTTAGTCAATAGCACATACTCATCCGGTGAGTATCTCGTAGATGGTCGACGATCCCTGTCACTCCTCCTCAAAGGAACCACTGGTGCTGACTGTATACCGACAGCCTCCTCCCCTTCAGGAACTGCCTCTCCGGCATGCTCATCCTCCTGAGGGACACCCTGACCACCATCAGCAGGCTGATGATCAAGTTTGGGAGCTACTCCATGTACTGGCTCCCCCATAACTGGATCCTCTGCGATGTCCTCTGGAAACTGCTCGAAGCGAAATGACTCTAACTCAGGCAATTCCTCGGCCTCAGAAGACGTCTCGGAATCCTGAGTGTTGGTCATGGTCTGATCCTCGACGAACACCACGTCCCTGCTTCTGTAGAGCTTTCTTTCCACCGGGTCGTAGAGTCTATAGCCAAACTCATCCCGACCGTAGTCGACAAAGATGCATCGCCTCGTCTTCGACTCAAGTTTGGTCCTCTCGTCCTTCGGTACATGCACGAAGGCCTTACAACCAAACGCCCGCAGGTGATTGTATGACGGCTCTTTGCCGTACCATACTTTGTCAGGCACATCACCCTGCAAAGGAGCACTAGGAGACAAATTAATAACATAAGCAGCTGTGAGAAGAGCCTCACCCCAATAACTGCCCGGCAAGTTTGCTTCTGACAGCAAACACTGCACCCTCTCCATCAGTGTCCTGTTCATGCGCTCCGCTACACCATTGAGCTGAGATGTCTTTGGCGGAGTCTTCTGGTGTCGTATCCCCTGCTCTCTGTAATACGCATCAAAGGGACCGATGTATTCGTCGCCATTGTCGGACCGAACACACAACTTCTTGCCCGTCTCCCTTTCAACAGAGGCCTGAAACTCCTTGAAAGTAGGTAGCACCTGATCCTTGGTCTTTAAGGCATAGACCCAAATCTTCCTGGAACAGTCATCATTAAAGGTTACAAAGTAAGAAGCACCACCAAGAGATTTTACCTTCATAGGATCGCAGACATCCGAGTGAATCAACTCGAGCAACACCGGCTTCCTCGAACTTGGGTGACTTTGGAAAGACACCCTATTTTGCTTCCCAGCTAAATAGTGCGTGCACTTCTCCAACTTTGTAGACTTGAGCCCCGGAATCATCTTTCTGTTCACCAAGTAGCTCATCCCCTTCTCGCTGATATGGCCGAGCCGCCTGTACCACAACTCGGTAGACGTATCACTGACTGCGTTCATCTCCTGTGCCCCCTGTGCGCTCCCCTCCATATAGTAGAGACCGGACTTCTTGCTTCCTCTGGCAATCACTATCGAACCCCTGGAAAGCTTCCACTGACTGTTTCCGAAAAGACCGAAGAATCCCTCGTCATCCAACCTTCCAACCGATACCAGGTTGAAACGGATATCAGGGACATGACGAACATCCTTGAGAACAAGAACCGCACCCGTCTTCGTTCTCAAATGCACATCTCCAACGACAACCGCCTTCGACACATCTCCATTGCCCATCTTCAACACTCCACAGTCGTCTGTTGTGTAAGTGGCAAATAGTATCCTGTTGTGAGATACATGTGCTGAAGCTCCTGAGTCCACCAGCCAAGAATTGTCATCGCAGGCGAGGTTAGTAATGACCTCATCACCTACGACGATCACATCGTCTCCATGCATCGAGGCCGTCGATGTAGTGTTCTCTTCTTGCTTCCCTTTGTCGCCATTCTTCTCTCTCTTCCAAGCGAAACAATTTTGCTTGATGTGGCCCTTCTTACCATAATGGTAACACTCTGAGTCCTCGTAACGACCCTCGGACTTCCCCCTGCTCTTGTCTCTGCCACCACCTGGACCCCTGCTTTTGCCCCTTCCGTGGCTCTCTGAAACCAATGCCTCTGAGTGATGGGATGTAGATGAAGTGCCCTGAGAACATCTCCGCATCTCTTCATTCAACACCCCATTCTTGACAAACTCCAGACTGACCACGCCCTCTGGAGCAGAAGCGATCATAGATACTCGTACGGTCTCCCACGAGTCTGGCAAAGTACACAGCGACCACAGTCCCTGAACTTCGTCGTCGAACTTGACTCCCATAGAAGATAGCCGGTCAACCACGCCCTGGAACTCACTCAAGTGGTCCGAAATAGACACCCCATCCTTGTATCGCAGACCCATCATCGTTCGGATCAGGAACAACTTGTTTACCCCGGTCTTCCTCGCATACAAGGATTCCAGCTTATCCCACAACGTCTTCGCGTGCTCAATATTGGCAACGTGGTTGTACACGTTCTCATCAACAAACTGCCGTATGTACCCACATACCTGTATATGCTCGAATGTCCAGTCCTCCTCGGATTTATCACTGGACTTCTCGGATGCAAACCCGGGTAGATGCAGCTTCTTGACAAACAGCAAATCTTTCATCTTGCTCCGCCAATAGTGATAGTTTGTGCCATTAAGATTCACCATGCGCACCGACTTCGCATCCATTTCTCCTCTCTGGTTTCTCTGTCAACTACTGACACTCCTTCTGAATTTCAGAACCTGGCTTTGATACCACTCTGTTGGGAAAGAAACACGGAAACCTTTCCCCAAACCGGAGAGTACCTACGAGAGGACCGAGCAATACAACGCATGAACCCAAAAACAATCACACAAAACAATCCACGCAGACACAGAGAATTTTTGACGTGGAAAACCCTTACGGGAAAAACCACGGGACGATCGGAGTCCAACCCTGAGAAGCCTCCACTAATAGAATAGAAGAATTACACCCTCTACAAACTCCTCCCGATCCAAATCGGATCCCCACAACACTTAGAAGCAAGAACAATGATTACAAGGCTACGAAGAACGAGAACGACGAGTAGAGATTATCCGAATCCGATTCTCCTTCGAAAAAACACCTTCGATCCTCCGTCTTCTCTTCCAAAGTTGTAATGGCACTCTTGCCTCCTTCTCTCTCTCTCTTCTTGTGTGTTCTACGATGAATAGGGTTAGGAATAACCTAATATTAACTCTCCTAATCCGCAGCAAAATCTGGACCATTAGATATGATCCAACGGTGAAAAATCACCCCAAATTTCCGCTCAGCCCCGACGACACAGAGTTCGGCCAGAACTCTGTGTCGGGCAACCAGAACCTATCGGCCACATTCTGGAGTAGCCAGACCGAGTTCGGCCCGAACTCAGCAGCCCCAGTCCAGAACCCCCCTTTGGGTTGGCAGCAGCAGCAGCAACTCCGCGTCGCCTACTTCCCGAGCTTCTCCGACATCGGACGGCGCTCGTCGCACTCTGGGATCTTCTCCACATAGGTTGGGAACCCCACCCACTCCAACAAGGATTCGACTACAACAGCAGGCCAAGTGCCGGTGGCTTAAAGAAGGTGATCGGCCATCCAAGTTTTTCTATGCTATGATACGAGCTCGGCAATAGAAAAATAGCATAGGTCCCCTGATAGATGCACAAGGTAGGCTCTTGGAGGAGGAAAAGGGCATAGAGTAGGCAGTGGTTACATATTATCGTACTTTGTACAACCAGAATTCATACGCCACTGTGTTCCCGGATTTAGTTTGTAAACGCTTCATTACGGAAGAGGGGAATAACATCCTTAGCAGGCCGGTCACTCTTGAGGAGGTTGAAGGTATCATTAAGGACGTGGACCCTAACAAAGCACCAGGGCCCGACGGGTTCAGTGTTGCTTTCTACAAGAAACATTTGCAGCACTTAAAGTGTCAAGTACATCATATGGTGGTAGAGTTTTTCCAAACAGGCAAACTCATTAGAGAATTGAATCATACGTTTATCACATTAATCCTGAAGAAAGAGGGGGCTACTGACTTGGGGGACTACCGGCCGATCGCTTGCTGTAATTTCTTCTATAAAATAATCACTCAAGTTATGTGCCGGAGGATGCAATTTATTATGCAGGGGTTGATCTCAGACAACCAGGCAGCATTTATCAAGGGTCGATCTATTTTCGAAAATTGTTTGCTTGCTCACGAACTGATTCATGAATTCAACAAGAAAGGCGGGAGGAAGGGATGTATTAAACTCGACTTGAGGAAAGCATATGATATGGTGAACATGAAGTTCGTATGTGCTATATTACTTAGCATGGGATTTGCTAGCTAGTGGGTCGAGCGTATCATGACTTGTATTACAACCCCGTTGTTCTCTATTCTGATCAAGGGGCAACCACGCGGGTTCTTTGCGAGCAATCGGGGTGTATAGCAGGGCGATCCACTGTCCCCTATCTTTTCACTAGTGTGATGGAGTATTATACGTGTCTGATGGACGTCGCCATGCATCAGAAAACGATCGTCCCATTATACAAAGATCGGACCTTGGATATCCCACCTTATTTACGCCGACGATTTATTAGTCTTCTTAGAACCATCGGAGGCAGGGATGCAGGCGCTATCTAAGATACAAGAAGAGTTCGGTGATATGTCGGACATTTTCCTCAACAAAGAGAAGAGTCGTCTATATCTTAATAAGGACTGTCCTCAAAAGGATGTCCTCTCACAAATAATAAGGATCGAATGCGGTCAATTACCTGTCAGGTACCTCAGACTGCCATTGTCAGTTAATTACGCTCGGGAAATGGATTGCCAAGGCCTGGTGCAGTACGTTCAGACGAGATTAGAAGGATGGAAATCGCAAATGTTATTATTTGGTGGCCAGTTAGAACTCATACAATCGGTAGTTACTGCCATTACTACATATTGCTTACAGATATTATTCATTCCCACGGCGGTCATTCAGAGAATTGAAAAACTATGCGCTAATTTTGTATGGAGAGGAGGACTCCATGCCATTTCCTCGGAGGAGTTATGTCAGATTAAGGAAGAAGGCGGAACCGGTCTATTATCTCTACGGGTTCTGCGAGAGGTCGTGATAATCAAACTTGCTTGGAATCTCCCCCAAGGTCGTTCCAAATGGGCAAGCAGGACATAGAACAGGTACATAAAGTGTGGTAACTTCTGGACCCAGCCTATTGATAATAACTCATCAGGCACCATAAAAAACATACTCCGCCTTCGACCAAAGCTGAAACTGAGTATTAAGAGTGACATACACGATGGTCGTACGACCAATCTATGGTTCGATCTATGGCTGAATCATGAGAGTTTGTTGGATCGTCTGGGCTGGCCTACATATAAGATGATTGGTGGCAGTGATGGGGTGCATGTCCTCCTCCAAGACGGGGGGTGGAACCCGTATGCACGACAGGTGGGACGGATATTCGCGGAGGAGATATATGCAACTCCGATCATGTATGATGCTATCAAGGAAAAATGGTGCTGGAAAGGGTCGACCACTAAAGCATTTGTGAGCCGCTTGGCATATGATAAGCTTCAGACTCAATTCGACAAGGTGCCTTGGGTGGATGTAATTTGGTTCAACAAAGCGGCAATCAAAATACAACTTTGTGCGTATAAATTTGTCAAAAATAGACTCCTGACTCGGGACAGAATGGATCGATTCAGTATCCAAATACCTAGTCTGCAATGTGTCATGTGCGGAGGAGGCATGGAAACCAGAGACCACCTGTTCTTCCAATGCCAGTTAGCGAATTATGTATGGCGGCATTGATGTTCCCAGCTGGGGATTACCTTGGAGACTATTCCAGACATGCTTGATGAGATCTCAGCACTCAAGGATAGAGGACGCATAGTCTATGATAAGGCTAAATCAACTTTCTGGCAGTGGTGTGGCATCTATGGCTGGAAAGAAACAATCGTATTTTTGACGGCGTAGACACGTCGATACATGGCATTTTGAACAATATCGAATATGATGTTAGATGCTTAGAGCATCTCCAACCCTATTGTGACTTTGGAAAAAAGTTAATGCCACATAGGAATGACAAAATTTTATCCAAAAGTTCTTCTCCAATGCAATTGTCAAGTCAATTGTGAAGCTTATGTGAAAAAAATTAAAGAAGACATTGTGAAGTTGATTATCTTGTTCTAGACAATGCACTTGACAATGTCTTCTCTTCCATGTCATCAATTATGAATAAAAATATTAGAAAAAAGAAAGAAGATGAGTAGTTGTCTTAAAAGTTGCCTTGGAAGTTGGAAAAAATACTTTTTATTGTCTTCTCAATACTTTTGCATTGGAGAGAGTTTTTCTATCTCATTGTCTTTTGAGATATAATTTTGCCACATAAACAAGACATTGTCTTGTGGCTCATGCCACATAGGAGCCACCTAAGACTCACAACACTTAACAAGACAATAGGGTTGGAGATGCTCTTAGTGGGATGAGGCCGTTGGATTCTATGGGTTGTATTAAGTAGATATAGAGTGCTCTGTTTGTTTGAGGTTGGATATATATATATTTTTTGTTTAACATATATACATACAATGGATTGGACATATAACAATGGCTCGTTCCTTAAAACCGCTCTTTAGTGAATTACCAAGCATGGATTGGACATATATACAATGGCTCGTTCATTCTGCTGCTTCCTCCCCTCGTGGAGACCTTAGGGTCTCCTTATCTCTGTCTTCCCCAGCTTCCGATGGCTCCTCCCTGGCCGGCTGACTTGCTGGCTTCGGTAGGCCATCCTCCCCCTCCTCCTTCTCTTCTCCTCCAGATCTGCTCCCTTCATTTTCCTCGTCACGCCCTTTCTCTCTCATTTCGCCATACCCCTGTTCTTCCACCCACCCATCGTTCCAGCCAGGGAGCTCCAGCCTCCTTCCCAGGCGGGATCCTACTTTCTACCCCTATTGTGCTGACCCCGAGTGGTCTCTGGTGGCCGGGAGCTCTCCGGAGCTCAGTGGCCGGCACTCATCCATCCCCTTTTTTTTAAAACTCTGTCCGAACTGCTGTCACGTCTAGTAGGAAGACCCCCTGCGGTGCAAGCGTAGGGTCAGCTATCGCATCTGGAAGAGAGCCCCCCTGCGGTGCAGGCGTAGGGCTCCCTTTCTATCGTTCCATCGGGCCTGACGCCTTTGGCGTTCTCCCCGAGATGGACCCCTCATATTTATTTCTTGCAGCACAATACGCTGCTCTCAGCTCTGCATTCCGAGGTGGGTCCCACCCCTTTCCCGCCTATCAAACCCACTCCGCTGCTCCAATTTATGCTTACCTAGCCCCCCAGGGGACCACTCCTCTTTACGCTCATCATGGCCTCTCCGGGACCCACCAATCTCTCCCAGGCATTTTCGTTGGGCTGGCTAACCAGCCTCCTTACGAGCATCAAACCCCCACGGGTCCCACCATTCTTCCTCAAGCATTTACGCTGGGCTGGCAAACCAGCCTCTTTACGCACATCCACTACAACAAAAAGACCTATTAATGACGCTCGACAATGAGTTTTAATGACGTCTGATACCTAAGCATTATCAAAGTTCAAAATAGCTTTTTTCTATGACGGTTTTGACTAATTTTGGACTTTTTATAACGTTTATAAAACAAACCGTCATTAATATTTTAGAGTGGTGGCAAACTTGTAATTCCTTCACTGTATAAAAGCTCAGTAGGAGAGAAAAAATTTATTTCTCATCCATTTTCTAACCGAGCAGCAGCTCTCCTCCTCAAACCTCTTCTCCCCCAATTTTCAACCCTAACCTTAATTACTACGGCGATGGGCTCGACTACGCAGCAACCCTTCGACGACTGAGCTATCGGTGCAGAGCCACCACTTCGGCAGCGTTCTCCTTCCTTTCCCCCAACTCCAAAACCCTAACCCTAGAGCCCGTTCTCTTCAAAATTAGGGCTAGGGTTTTTAATTTCTTCTTCCTTCCGACAAAAAATAGGGAGCGGGTTCGTGACGTTCCTCTCCGGCGTGGTCTGGTCCCATTTTGGTAAGGAATTTCTTCTAACTTCTTAGATTCAATACGAATAAAAAAGAAACATGGGCTGCACGGACACGCGGCCCCTGTTGTCCTGCTCGTAGCGGATGAAGGCATTGTGGAGGCGGGCCATCTCTGAGGGGTTGATGAAGCCCTTCTTGTTCCTGTGCGCCACGAGGCTGGAGCTGGCCCGGCCGGCGAGGTCCACCAGGTGGAGGACGTGGATGCACGTCGCCGGCGCCGGCCCCGCGAGAAGGTATGCTTCCTTCCTTCTCCCATTTTTATTTTTATTGCTGCATACATATCTTTACAAGAATATCGATCCATGGATTTGCTTCCTTCCCAAACATGTTAATTACATGCTGTATTGTATATCTTTCCACTCATCATCATCTTTTTTGCATCAATTATTAATTACATGGTAATATTCTCTTTGTTTATTTATTAAAACTTTACAAGGTATATATATATATATATATATATATATATATATATATATATATATATATATATATATATATACCCATATATGAATGGTAAATTATAGTTGTAGATATAATCCTTTCCTTTTTCTGTTTATTCCGCCTGTTTCAATTTCATACATTGACATCTTATGTAACTCCAGGCTCAATTTTCATATATGTATGTATATACATTTTTCCTTCTTAATTATCAACATCTGTTATATATAGAGGGAAAAAAAACTAGCCAATGTATTTTATTAAGGCTTCTTCTCTAAATTCAACATCAAAATCTATCTCCACTACTTAAGTGGATTTATATACTAGTCTATTTGTTGGGATCTCTCTAGGAATTCTACAGAGGAAAGGATTAATTCTATGGAGGAGAGGATCAAAATTGCTTATATTCTGTTGTTACTAGTGACAACTATTCCTCTCTAGGATCAAAATTGCTTATATTCTGTTGTTACTAGTGACAAATATTTAATTAACAGATTTTACCATGCATATCTTATTCTTCTTTTTTTCTTGTTCTTTTTACGAGATTAGAACTAGAAGCCAGAACCTTTCCCAGTAATGTAAGTTCTACTCAAGAGGTTATGGACACAAATTATTTTCTATTTTTTTGTATGATGCATCTCTTTAAGTTTTACTTAAGTATATTTTTGCTCCACCAAACCTTCCAATATTTTTGCACGATGCTTCCTGCAAAAGCAAGCTAGCTAGATGACAACGATATTGATGAGATTGGGTGTTCAATTAATGAAATGTCAATATTCAATCTATCATTTGATTGAAGTTTCATAGGAGAAGTATCATAGGCCCAATCCCATCATGAAAGCAAAAGTCTGCTGCCATAAGATTTTATTGGATATATGTTGATCAGACACTGAGATTTTTCAGAGTTTTCCCATCATTTCCTTGTACCAGAAAGTAGGGTTCTGGCTTTAGCTTCCTTGTATCCTTAGCTTGTTTATCCTTGTCCTTACAAATTTCTGCATGCTTCCCATCTTCCACTTTGTCTACTTCTGTTGGTATCATACTCTCACTTTATAATTACTACTGAAACAATACCAAATTAGTAATATCTATGCCATCTTGAAATTAATCTTTAAAAAAAAAATCGTCTGGCTCAGACGTGAAACAAGTTGCCATTTTGTAGAAACCACTTGACAACTAGTCTTTTCTATGCTCATACTCGAAATTATTCGTTTATGGGGTTTTCTACAGTACTGCTCCATGTATAATCCTACAAGTTCAAGAACATCATTTAACATGTATTAATATATAGAGGTATGTTATATACTATATATATACACATTTTACATTAAACCTTTCTATTTGCTTCTTTATTAATTAGCTAGCATAAGTAAGTACTCGTGTACTTTGATTTGTGTACACGGAGAATGGTGGAGTTCTCAAGTGAAGTGAAAGTTTGCACATATGTAGTAATATAAGTGAATATGGAGATGTTCTCAAGTGAAAGCTTGGCAGGCACATATATATATATATATATATATATATATATATATATATATATATATATATATATATATATATATATATATATATAAAAGTGAATTTCTTTGGTAAAAGTCACTGATATCTGCTATCTATTCTTTGTTCAGTTCAGATCAAAAACCTCAGATATGCCAGTTAACATAAGTTTCTCTCTCTAAGCTCATAACATATTCATTTCTTTAATGTTACTAGATCAATAGATTTTTAACCTATATATAACATATTCATTTCACTATGATATTTCTAAAGATTTAAGCATAGGACTAATTTTCTTCTCATGCATAATTATATAATTAGATTGCTTTATCTCCACATCAAACATTTTTTTATATAGATTTTTTTTTTCTCTTGAATTTTGTAGTGACTTAATTTTTTTTTTCTTTCCAGTTTTCGGTCTTTCAAATATAATGTGTCATTTATACCTGGTTCTAACTTGATAACATCTAAATTGTGGATATAGGTGGGGTGAGGATTTGGAACACGAGACCTCCATTTGGTTGTCATTTTAATATCATTCTATTTTTAGCAATTCTCCATTTGCGCCAAGTGCAGTCAGTCTAATAAGTGATGCTTTCTCAATTATGCATTTTCGATTTTGATTTCTAATATATAAATTTCTTGTTAACTTTTTTTAATTTATTGGCTTGGTAAAATCCAGGTTGATTGCTAGGCTCATATTTCAGCGTTGATTACTAAAGTTCTAAGCTGACATTTCCGATTTTTTGCAAAAAGGGCATAACGTGACGCTGAGGTGCATGCAGGCGCTGGTGAGGGTTCAGGCGAGAGTAAGGGATCAGAGAATGAGGCTCTCCTACGACGACGCCGGCTGCGGCAGCACCAAGTCGTCGCTCAGCTGCGACACTACTTCTCTTTGGGACTCCCGATATCTTCAAGAGATAGCAGAGAGAAGATCCATGGTCAGAATCTACTTAAGTAAATATTTCTAATAATTTGGTTAGCAAAAGAGAGATTTATTCCTATTTTTTGGGTACATTCTGTATTTGGATATTCAATGTAATGAAGATGTTGATATGTACTCTATTTTGAAAAATGTAATAAAGATGGTGATATATAATGTTAAGTTTTTGGAATGTAATATATACTGTGCAGTATAGAGCATTATAAATATGCTAATTTGAATAGTATAAAGTGTTATAAATGTGCTGCATTGAGCCTATACATATTATCTATTCATGACGTTTTAAAATTGTTCTGAATTGTGCACTATATATTAACTATTCATAACGTTTTTATAGAAACTATTCATGACGGTTATTTTATGACGCTTTTAAAAAACATTTATAACACCCGTTTTCATAACGGTTGCTGTGAAAAAAAAGCGTCATGGTTCGTCTTTAATGACGCTTTTTAGCCGTCATTAAAAGGGTTTTTTGTTGTAGTAATCATACCCCCCCGGGCCCCACCATTCTCCCTCTGGACCTTACACTAATCCCCTCGCGTATTATTCCGAGCCTGCTGATCCCCAACCGCCTTTTTGCGCTCCTATCTCCAACCTATCAGCTTCACCTGCTGCTCCCTTGGCCGGCCACTCAGTCCCCCTCCCCCTTCCTCTCCCTCCCCCGGATCCCGTGCAACCAGCTCTGGGGCCCAGCCTTGGTGCCGCCAGCTCCATCCTCCCCGATCCCGTCCTCTCGTCGGGCACCACCGACCCAGGAGCTTCTCTTCCTCGCCCCTCCCTCCAGGCCGCAGCCACTCCCCCCCGTCCCTCCCTCCTTCTCCGGCAGCAGTGGTCCCCCAGGAGCCCCCCTCTCCCGTTCGGATTGCAGCAGTCGTTTCGCCTTCCGGCGACCCCCCGACCATCCTACCCTCCATTGGCACCTCCCCCTTGGTCGTCTCCACCGTCCCCGACCCCGGCTCTGTGCCGGGTCAACCCTTATTACCGTCTCCACCCTCCAGGGAAGCGACCAAGATTACCACTCAATCTGGTACGGCCTACCGGTCTTTCGCCGACACTCTCCGCCCGGACTTAGCCTCCTCGAAGGGCTCCATTATCCCCGATGTCACCCTCCCGGACATTCAATTCACTCCGGACTCCTCAGTTCCCTCAGTGCCCTTGGTCCCCTTCTCTGCCTCGAAAGTGACGTCTCTGTCATCCTCCTTCCCCTTCACCTTTGTCCTTAAATTTTCCTCTGGCTGCCCAAAAATCTCCAGGGTGCAGGAGGCGATGGCAAGTTGGAGCCTCTCAGCGGATTACCGAGTGGCCTCCCTCGACCCCAGGCACATACTTCTTCATCTCTCCTCCGACAGCGACCACAGAACGGTGTGGTCCAAAGGCACTTGCAGGATCGACTCCCATCAGATGAAGATCATTAAATGGACACCAGGGTTCACCACCAAAGAAGATTCCGCAAGGGTCGCCGTCTGGGTGACCCTGCCAAATCTACCACTCATTTGCTTCGTCCCAGCGGCTCTTCGGCGCATCGCCAACTCCTTTGGTACATTTGTCGCCACGGCCCCAGAGACCAGCAACCTAACCAAGGCTCACTATGCTAAAATATGCGTGGAACTCGACCTCACCACCGAACCACCCAATTTTATTTTATTAGAGTTGGGCAACCAGACCCACACTCAACAAGTACTCTACGACAACCACATTTTGTTCTGTAATCATTGCCACCTCAGAGGCCACCTCCCGAAGCACTGCCATCGCCTTCACCCAGAACTCAAAAAGAAATCCACCCGAATAGACAACGAAGCGGCTGAGAGGAGGACCCCCGAGCCTCCCCTCGTTTGGCGCCCGAACTCGCACACTCGATTCGGATCCAGTGACGGCAAGACTGACCGAAGCGAACCTCCCAGCAATACGCCGATCAAAGCTCTGACACCCCGGAACACCCTAGATCTCACTCTCTCCAACGAATTCGACATCCTAGACTCGGAAGAAGCAGAACTTCGAACGGAATCCGGCCGCCCCACAGCTGATTTAGATCTTACTGTGACTGTGCCCAGCCCTCCTAACACCGGATTAGCCGAGGAGATCTCTGATACCACGAACGCTGATCATCAACGCCCCACCGAAGACCTTATTGAAGAAGCCCTTGCAATCCTCGGGCCAGACCTAGTGCGGAGAGGACTACAAGTCCAAGCCGCAGGTTACCCTCTCAACCAAACTACTACTCTGATCAGGAGCGACAGCGACTCTCTGGTTCTTCCCTCTGAGGACCCCGTCCTGGACTCCGCAGGGGAATTAGTCATCACACCCAAGGATCCACACGAGCAACCCTCTAGTGACCCCCCGACCGCGATAGAGGCAGAAACGTCAGCATCCACCGTGCGCGTGGACAAGGCCAAGAAAGCGGCAGACGAAGACACAACCATCCAAACCAGATTCGCTTCCAGGCGGAACAAAACCCCCTCCCCCCTCAATTTCATTAATGATAAACATCCTATCATGGAATATCCGCGGTCTGGCGAACAAACCCATATTAAGAAGAATCTCCGGCCTTCGGAAAATCCACAATATCGACATCCTCATTATCCTTGAACCAAAAATACCCCCCAAAAGATTAAAATCTATCCAGCTACAGCTTGGCTATCCAACGGCCATAGCAGGAAGGAACGACATTTGGATCCTCTGCACAAAGGAAGTCAAAATTGGAGTCATTCAGGACACCAGACAGGCCCTCTCTTGCTGGTGGGAACATCCCTTGCTCCCTGAACGCACCATCCTATCTGCGGTTTACGGCAGCTGTGATATTGCCGAGCGAAAACAACTCTGGAATGACCTCCTAGACATCCATCTACACCACATCGGCTCTCCTTGGCTGTGCATCGGGGACTTTAACGCGATCACCTGCAGAGAAGAAAAAATCGGAGGTCGACCTCCCCCCCATATCAGCCATACAAGACTTCAACGATTTCATCTTCAACGCTCACCTCACCACCTTACAGTTCACCGGCAACGCCTTCATCTGGTACAACATGCAGGAAGGCGACCGTCGTCAATACTCCCGCCTGGACAGGGCCCTCACGAACGATCGTTGGCACGGTATGGGGATCACTACCAACCTGTCCCATCTTAACTCCACGGAAACCGACTACGCCCCCTTCAAGTTGAAATTAAAAACAATACCATTCCATCCAAAAAAAATTCCAATTCCTCGACCTCTGGACTGATCATCCACAATTTCTGGGCATTGTCGCAGAAGCATGGAGGCGGGATGACTCCCCTAATCCCCTATTGCGGGTGAGCAACAAGCTCCAGGCTACGAGGAAAGCCCTTTCCAATTGGAGCAAACAAGCCTACGGGGATTTCTTCCAAGTTGTGCGGGTTGCGAAGGACGATGTCACCCGAGCCGAAGTCCTCTTCGCGTCGGACCGCTCTGCGTCGTCTAGGACGGCCCTGAACCTCACCAAAGCCATGCTCAAATTCAGACTTAAAGTGGAAACCGACTTCTGGAAGCAGAAAGCGAGATTGAAATAGGACAGCGAGGGGGATAAAAACTCAAAATTCTTCCATGCCTGCGTCAATGGCCGCAGACAGAAGCTCTCAATCCACCGGACGGCTGACAAAAACGGGAATATCATTACAGACCATAATAGCATCCAAGCGGCAGCCGCAGACTTCTACTCCAAATTATTTACCAAAGAAACGGAATTCAATGAGAGACCCTTCCTGGACCAAATCCCTCGTCTAATTAACGACGCTGACAACACACAGCTGGAGCGTCTCCCGACTGTCTAAGAAGTGAAAGACGCGGTGTGGGCTCTGAACGAGCACAGTGCCCCAGGGCCGGACGGCTTTACTGGAGCATTCTTTCGCACCTGCTGGGATATTATCAAGCGGGACATCACCGAGGCGGCTATCGCATTTTTCGAAGGCGCTACCTATCCCAAAGCCATTTCCAGCGCTAACCTTATTCTCATTTGTCATGACCCGCGCCCTAGAGTTAGGGCACGAGAACGTAACAACGCCCAGCCTACGCCACAGTGTCGACGGTAGAACGCTGTCCTAGGTCTCAATGCATCTAACATTATAAGACTAAACAGTTTATACTCCCCGAATGGGGGTGACATAGCAGATACCATCTCAATCACATCTAAGGTAGAGCATGATAAAGATAGATAAAACATGAAATCTAAAATAAATACAGGAGATAGAAGTCTAAGTGTCTAAGATACATAAATCCAGAAATACATCTCAAAACTCAAATACAGTAATCCACAAAGTAAATACAACTCCAGACAGAAGAAATACCATCTAAACAACCTCTAATGTGTCTCCTCTAGGCTAGCAGGCAATCCCAGGCTATCTGTAAAATTTATCAACAGGTCCAGTCAGGACAGGAGCGAGCACATTACATCTCAACAGTTCATAGCAGGTTAGAAAATATAATCATGCAGTAAAGTAAGATACAGGTACTAAAAGAAATGCTATATGTAAACAGAGAGAGAGAGCTGTAATAGAAATATCTACTATAAATAAAGAGCTAACATGTGGCTAGTGAGTCAGAGTACAATATAGACATGTAAATAGCATAGGAGATTCTGATGCTACACTATGGAAGAGATTCTGATGCTACACTACTTGGGTATTATTCACATGTCCATTTCTACTCTTCCGTACCCCCAATCAATACACAAGGATCCAGCCAGGTTATGTTATATGATGCTACGTAACAGCCCCCGAAGGTGATAGACCCCGAAGGTGATAGCCCCCGAAGGTGATAGACCCCGAAGGTGATACATAGTAGTCCCATAAATGGGATAAGGATTCTAGGAAGACTCTGTGATCATAAGAGTATATGTCACAAGTGATCAAAGAACCAATGAAGCATATGATACGCCATGTAAGTGAAACGCACAGAACATGTAGTACCCGATGCTCCCTAAGGATAACATCTCAAGAAGGGATCTATATAGTACCAATCCGTGTGACCAACGTGACAGTACAAGTAAAGTAATCTACTGCAGGAAATAATTCTAAGCATGATATGAAATGATCAGAGAATGTACTCGTCTCGATAACCTGAACAGCTGATAAGTATAGGGGGGTCCCACTGAAGCCACAGAGTCCTATTTAAAGCAACACAGGTTACAAGGTGTTCAAATAAATGAATCTCAATAATCAATCTACATTATTCTAGGTTCTTCTAAGTCAAAACAACTCTAGGTCGACTCCGATCAATAATCTAGTCAAACTAGGTCAAGTGTTGACTTACAGTTGACTTTGGGTCAACGGGTCAACTCTGGTCAAACAGGGTCAATTCTAGTCTAATATAAAGTGTACTTCGTTATTTGTACGTCGAAACTTACGTCACGCAAATCGAGATAAGAAGATTATCGGTAAGGTTGATAATCTTATTATAGTGATCCACGTGTCCAACTTGTCAATTTCAGCGATGTGAGATCACTGGAATTGGCTGATCTCAGTTTCGTTGTACTAATCCCGAAATACGAACATTATATGAATTAATTATTAATTAATTATAAAAAGGTTAAACTCAGAGAAATTATCAACAAACATTGTCGGACGATGAAATGAACATTGCCAACGTGTCCAGAATGGTCAAATTAGCTAGGATAGCCTACCCAACGGTCCAATTTGGATACAAGGGCAAAAAGGTAATTTCTGATCAAAATGGTGTCCGTATCGGAGCCGTTTTGCACCGAAAAATGTGCAAGAAAATAAGTCAATAAAATTTAACAAATTATATGTCCACGAAACCAGAATGTCGATACGAACCCAACGGTATCTCCAGAATTGGGTTCCATTGACCCGATCTCAATTTGGTCCGTTGACCAGAACTTGGAATTCCGGTTTGCACGAAAATGCGTGCCGGAGCCAAAGTTCTCAAAACTCAACAAACTACCTATCAACGAGTCCAGAATGATGATACGAACTCAACGGTATCTCCGGAATTGGATTCCGATGAGCCGATCTCAAAATGATCCGTTGACCCGGATATTGGTATCCGACTTGCACCGAAATGCGTGTCGGGTCCAACGTCCACCAAAACATAGCAAATTATATGTCAACGAGTCCAGAATGACGATACGAACTCAACGGTATATCCGGAATTGGATTCCGATGAGCCGGCGTCAAAAAGTTCCGTTGACCCAGAATGTGGGACCCGCTTTGCACCGAAAAACGTGCCCGGGCCCACGTTCTCCAAATCTAATAAATTTTATATGAAAATATGCCAGAACGACGCCACAAGTCTACTGGTGGTGTCAGAAATGAAATTTGGAGTCCCGTGTTCAAAAATGAAATTTTACAAGT
>JANAVB010027483.1:0-26678 GCA_029216955.1 Iris pallida | reverse complement strand
TATATATATATATATATATAATAATAGATATATATATCACATACCTATATTCTCTATATATATACAATATCCATCACCACACCCCCTAATACATATCATTTATCATACACACACATATTATGTATATCATATATATATCTTTGATAGAAAATAAAATACTATAACTATTAATAACAATAATTTACTTATTTAATAATCACAATATTAACAGTAATAATAATAATAACACTATAATTAAACCAATAATATTTCGGTGAATCCTTAACCACCGTTTATTTGGCCCCAGAACTTCGTACAATTATCTAAAACACCATTTAAATATTAATACAGAACTATTAACTATTTAGAAAATATTTGTCAAGTCCTAAAAATAGATAAGAAATATTTGCACACATCTAAATTATCTACATGGCTGTCTTTGATCTTTCTACACGCCTACAGGGCTTGGATTGACTGGGTCTAATCTAGACAGGTTCGGTACAACCGGACTCCTAAAACTCATAATATAATTAATAATAAATAACTCTTCGGTGCGGGTTAAGTCGCAACTTGGCCTGGTTTTCCTAGTTAGGACGTCCCTATGGCTAGGTCCCCCGGGCATGGCTAGTACACTAGTCAAGGCACACTGCTACCTCTCCCTTACCACAATTCCTTGTCGTTTTGTACTCCAAACTCTGTCATAGCTAAAATCATCTACCGTAACAATTAACTGAATAATTTTTAAAAATCTAAAAATCACCATTTTAAATCAAATAAATATACTAATAAAATATTTTAAAAATTTTCAGGAAGGGAGGCTACAAATCTACCCCTTAAAATAATTTCGTCATCGAAATTCAAATTCATAACTATTTCTTAAAATTAAAGCTAGTATTCCCTTTCTCCTCAAATTTATTTTCTCAAAATAGTTGTATCCTCCTTCTTGTTTTTTTTTTTTTGTAACTCCAAACTCCGAGGACTTCTACCACCTTAGAGGCTAGGGTATGGTGGCAAGGTTCTTGTCACAGGGCTGGCCGATGGTGTAGCTACACTTGCATATACAACTATCATAGCCATGGGGATCCTACGTATCTATCTATCAATTACGAGTTTTTCGTCTTTCCAATCCGCGAAAGACAAAACAGAAAGGGTTCAAGAGGGATGTCACTGAACACATTACATGATTCAAAGGCGAATGTTTAATTCAAGAGGAATTGTCAAAGCAGTCGCGGATGAGATCCTAGAGACATCTATATCTCGATCCACGTAGGGTAATTAGATGAAGAACGAACCAAAAGCATCATGGTTGATCAGACCGTGATACAATGATTCTGATTAGACAATATGTTAGCGGGTCCCCAATAAACATATGTCTTGAATCAAGCTCGATAAAAGAGTAAACTTGCAAAAAAAACTAGCTGTAATAGCAGCGTTGTCAAGATAGTCAAAATATAAGTTTGCTAGATTTTTAAAAGGAGGAAATAAGTAGTTCGAGTTTTGTGAGAATCAAAACCTAACTCAAGATTTATTCACAAATAACAGAATCAGAAATTATAAACTAACTCCTTACAGCAAAAAGAATTTGAAATAGACAATTCTAACTATAATATAGATTTATATCTAATAAAGCAAAATTAAACAGTTCTCAAGGTCAAGCCTTAATTCAGTAGCCTAACATAGCAAGCGAATAGTATATCTACATTGAATCACCTTGTCATCTCAAAAGTAATAGTGTACCCATAGGGATCTAGCAAGCTATCTAAATTGCATGGCCTATCTAATAATCTTAACTACCCAATGGTCAGTGTGAACAAGGGACTCCTAGTCCTAGTTATTCTCCTAAATTATTTTAATCCTATTTGTGAATGAGCATTTCCTGGTCGCAGGCTCGCGATAGTAAACGTACCATCACGAGTTCCCAATATTTGCGAAAACTGACCTGCATAGGCCACCACAAAAACTTGTCACGACCGTACCCGGTTTTCGGATACGAGACGTGTCCAAGCCAGCCTACCCCGCAGAGTCGACGGTATAACGCTGTCAAGCCCGCAAGAAATAAATGCTCAAAAGTAAACATTATTGCTCATTCACATTTCTAGATTTATTACAACAGTTACAACATTTAAAATTAAAGGAAATATAACTTTACAATTAATGAAAATGATACAACTGTTTTCTATTTCTAGGTCGTCTTCAGCATACCCAAGTCTCCGTGCTAAGAATGATCGCGGCTAAACCTGAAAAATATTGGTTATCCACTCGGATTGGAACAAGTACACAAACCGACGGCAATGCAAAACACAATAGAATTAACAGACATGAAATAGCCTAGAGATATGAAAGCTGTAAGAAAACTGATGACATAGCACGAGAGAGAATAAATAAGGAAAAACTAATAAAAGACATCTATCTAGGTGGTGTGAAAATACTTTTCGACATGTGAACGGCTAGGGGGTAATCCGGCATCTACACGTGCCGTGTGGATACTATGTTCACGAATAGACATCTTGGGATATTTTCTGGGGTAGTCCCATGCCTACTAAGATATTTCCCCTCCCGACTACTCCGTGTGACGAGCGTGTCAACAAGCAACAAGATATATGTATAGACATGAAATGAAAAGACTACTATGAATCAGAAAGCAATCAGAAAGTGCACTTGCCTGAGGTCCTTAGCTGGAGAAACCAATAACACTATACCACTCAATGAGCCACAATCAGTCAACATGTAGAAGTCTCCGGATGCTGAAATAACAGTACCAACGTTCTCAGAAGTCAATTTAGCTAGGATTGCCTGTCCTTATGTCCACTTATGGACATAGGGGCAAAACGGTAATTCGGGCAAAAACGGTGTCCTCGTTGGACCCTTTTTGCACCGAAAAGGTGCCAAAGTCAACGGTCTCTAAAGTCATCAAACTACATGTCTACGGATCCAGTTTTTCGATACGAACCCAACCGTATGTCCAAAGTTGGATTCCGGCGGCCGTGCACAAAATCGCCCTTGAGTGGGACCGTGGGGCCCACAAAACGACGCACGATTCAACTGTCTCAGAATTGGACCAAACTTGGCATACAGGACCAAAAAAATGATTCGGTTTGTTGGCGCAAGTTTCTCGTCCGATGAGCGTGCACAAGTAATTGAGAAATTGCAACGTACACGATACGGTGAATTTCGACGGATACACATCAAATTCGTCGCGCACGCGACGCGACAATTTAAATTCCGTCAAAGTCCACACGACCACGAAGCTGTTACGCAGCTTTCGATCCTTTCGGTTCACGACCACGTGTCCGATTGGCGTGACGCACGTCGTGTGGAGCAATTTTCTAGTTTTGAAAACAGATTTTAGGAAACTTTGGAATTGAGTAACTCTCTGTAAACTAAATGAAAAATTAATCTACCAGAATGTTTTTATCCCCTACATGTTGTCTAAAAAGTCCCTTTAAATAGATTTTCGAAATTATGCATGGTTTGGGATAAAACTGGCCGCAAACTAGAGTATTTGGACTGGTTTTTCTGTCCTGTTTGGGACAGATTTCGTCGAACTTTGGTTCGATTTCTCGACCAATAACGCATATAAAATCGATCTACTTGAAGGGAAGTAATCTTGTATAAGTTGGGAGAATACCCGCGAAAACGGCTAGAGAAATCGTGGAGCGGGAGGCGGAAAAGGATCGCGAACTCGGCACATTCACTGCTGTCTGCGAGTCTGCTTGTGCGCGCGCGCGGCGGCTCCCTGGCCGGCGACGCTGGTCCGCGCGCGCGCTGCTGCTGCGCTGGCCGCCCCGGGGTCGCGGGTGGGTCACCCCAGGGTTGGTGTGGTGGCACGAGCGTTTGTTAGGGTTTCGTTGACTCCGAACTCTCTCTGTATACGATATATATATATAATATACTTCTCGGTTTATAACTTGGTTCAGAGCTAGTTGCTCTGTTTGGGGGGGGGGGGGGTTCTCATGTGGGCCTGGGGAAGAGTATTTATTAGGATTTCTTTCTTATTATATGTAACATTATACTTACTTATTTTTATATCTAACTATATAGATACGTATTACGTATATTTGTATATATATGCAAATGCGTGTATATAAATTCTCATATACATACATATCACTACGTATATATATGTTTACATATAAATAATATATATTCACACAAAAATAATATTTATATATATAATACCTATATATTTTTACACATATCAATATACATCTACCCGCATATGTATATATATATGCAACATATACACATGTATACTATATATATATATAATATATATATATATAGATATATATATATTAATATATATTCTATATATATTATATATATATATATATATATTATATATATATAATACACACCTATATGTCTATAATTATATTTACATATCCCATACACGAACACCCCCATATAATACATATTCATTTATACATACACCCATATTATGTATATACATATATTTTTTTTTACATATATGTATATACTTATAATATATATATATATATATATATATATATATATATATATATATATATATATATATATATATATATATATACACATACACCTATAGTCTATAATTATAATTTACATATCCATACACGAACACCCCTATATACATATCATTTATACATACACACACATATATGTATATACATATATATATCTTATAGAAAATAAATACTATTACTATTAATAACAATAATTTACTTATTTAATAATCACAATATAACAGTATAATAATAATAACACTATAATTAAACCAATAATATTTTGGTGACTCCTTAACACACGTTTATTTGGCCCCAGAACTTCGTACAATTATTCTAAAACACCATTTAAATATTAACAGAACTTTAACTATTTAGAAATATTTGTCAAGTCCTAAAATAGATAAGAAATTTTGCACACATCTAATTATCTACATGCTGTCTTTGATCTTTTTACACGCCTACATGGGCTTGGATTTGACTTGGGTCTAATCTGGACAGGTTCGGTACAACCAGACTCCTAAAACTCAATAATATAATTAAATAATAAATACTCTTCGGTGCGGGTTAAGTCGCAACTTGGCCTGATTTTCCTAGTTAGGACGTCCCTATGGCTAGGTCTCCCCGGCAAGGCTAGTACACGTCAAGGCACACTGCTACCTCTCCCTTGCCACAATTCCTTGTCGCTTTGTACTCCAAAACTCTATCATAGCTAAAATATCTACCGTAACAATTAACTAAATATTATTTATAAAATCTAAAATCCCATTTAAATCAAATAATAATAATAATAAATATTTTGAAAATTTTCGGGAAGGGAGACTACAAGAAGGCATTTAGAATCAGAGTTCATGCGGCCAAAAATCATGCGGCCAAGGAAATTTAAACTCATGCGGCCGGACAAGGATGATTCCATGCGGCCGGAAATGAGTAGTCCCATGCGGCCAAAATCTGAAGCCTTAGGCGACTAGAACTAAAGGGTCTCATGCGGCTATGGTTAAAATGAGACCATGCAGCCAGGAGAAATTCTATGCGGCTGGGGAATAGCAATCCCCATGCGGCTCAAAAATGACATGCGTCATGCGGCTCGAACTGACATGCGCCTATGCGGCTAAACACAGGACAAGCCTATATGCGGCTAAGGAAAACCAAATTCATGCGGCTAAGAATAAGTGCAACCCTATATGCGGCTAGAGTCATGCAGCTCATGCGGCCGAGAATGATTAGTGCCATGCGGCTGCGAGATTGAATGCATATGCGGCTAGCTAAAAACTTATGCGGCAGATAAGTCTCATGCGGCTGACTAAGCCCATGCGGCTGGGATTGGAATCAGTCTCATGCGGCTCAAATCGAATCAACTCATGCGGCTGGAATTGCCCATGCCCATGCGACTAGAATGCCCATGCGGCCAGGGACTTGCCGCATGAAGACTCATGCGGTCAAGCTTTGTCATGTGGCCAGAATTGTTCTTCTCTCCGAATTTCTAAGGACAGAACCATGGAAACCATTGCTTCCAAGCTCTCTAAATCCTTCATTCTAAGCCCAAATCTGAACTTCCATAGGTCAAAATGGGGTAGAACAAAATTCTCTACAACATGGAACCCAAAACTTGAAGATAACAAAGTTTACTAGATCAAAACCTAAGAAATCCGAAAACATCAAACTTAGATCTACAACAAATAAGCCATGGAAATTGAAAAGCCAAGTACTAAAGAGACTTGAAATCAAATAAGGAAGATGATGGAACAATAAAAATGGGGATCCATCTAGAAGCAAGTTGGCACTTGCCTATCTCACCTAGGTTGGTAGAAAGTTTAAGAGAAAGAAGAAGGAGAGTTATGGTGAAGTAATGAGAGAGAGAAAGGGGATGGGCTTTAAATGGAAGGTGGTGGCGGTAGGTGGGGGTTTGGTTCGGTTCATGATGAACCACATAAATAAACCAATCTAAACCGATCTTAAAGCAAAGCTAAAGTAGAGTATACAAACAGGGAGTAAAATACAGAATAAAATTGCCAGAAATTACTTAACAGGAAATTAAAGAAATTTAAATACAGAGCAGTACATGATAAATTTAAATAAATACACTTAAATAGTACATAGATTTTAAAATACGTATTCTAGGAACGGGAAGTGACATCTCTACCCTCCTTAGAAAATTCCGTCCTCAGAATTTCAAATCCAAGCAGGATAAACATCAGAGCTAAACTAATCCAAGCATAAGCAATTGAGTAAGGATCATTTCACAATGCCAATAGCAAGTAACATATCTATGTTTAACTATTGACGACACCAAGCAATTCTACTCATAAGGTGACAAGCATGAAGAGTTTTAAGACGATCAAGGTATACAGAAAGAAATATACCTTGTGAGTCAATAGGTACGGATACCGTGATCGGATATCATCCTCACGTTTCCACGTTGACTCCCCTAAAGAGTGATGACCCTAAGCAACCTGGACAAGGCTAATTGTTTTGTTCTTGAGTATCTTCTCTCTTCGGTCCAAAATGGACACAGGCTGCTCCTCGTAAGACAAGTTGGTACCAACAACCGCTCAGAATGATCAAGGATGGCTTGGGTCCGATACATACCTTCTTAACTGAGATAAATAAAATATGTCATGCACCCTCTCGTACGAAGGTGAAGGGATAAACGATAAGCAACATCGCCTATCCGATCAAGGATAACAAATGGGCCCACGTACCGCGGACTCAACTTCCCGCGAACGCCAAATCTAATGACCCCACGAGTAGGTAAGATCCGCAGGAACACGTGGTCCCCAACAGAAAACTCTAGCGGCCTACGATGCTGGTCCGCCCAATGACGATGCCGATCCTGTAAAACTCGAAGTCGCTCTCTAATCCCCTTAACCACTTCTACTGTCTGAACAATCATTTCTGGGCCTAACATTTTTCTCTCCCCGATATGTTCCATGCTGGTGGCGACCTACACTTCTTGCCATATAGTGCTTCAAATGGCGCCATCTGGATACTAGCTTGATAACTGCTGTTGTATGAGAACTCGACTAAGTGCAGGTGGCTCTCCCAAGACCCTCCAAAATCCAGAGTGCATGCTCGCAACATATCTTCCAAAGTTGGATTGTTCTTTCTGATTGCCCGTCCGTCTGTGGATGGTAAGCCGTGCTGAACCTTAACTTAGTACCCAGACTATGATGTAAACTCTTCCAAAATGTGATATAAAATGAGTATCTCTGTCTGACACAATACTGACAGGGACTCCATGCTGCCTGACTATTTGTTGCATATATAACTCTGCCAACTTCTCTGTAGATTGTCCTACTCTGAAAGAAAGAAAGTGTGCTACCTTCGTAAGCCGGTCTACTATCACCCAAATAGCATCTTTACTACTTGGTGATCTCGTAAACCGGTCACAAAGTCCATTGTAATATGCTCCCACTTCCTTTCGGGATAGGAAGCGGTTGCAATAACCCTGCTGGCCTCTGCTGTTCTGCCTTCACTTGCTGACATATCAAGCAACGGGAAATGAACCTAGCTATCTCCCTCTTCAACCCGTTCCACCAGAAGTGCTGCTTGATATCTTGGTACATCTTGGTCCCTCCAGGGTGTATAGAATACTGAGAACTGTGAGCTTCTGCCATAACCTCCTGTCTGATATCTCCACTAGGTACACATAGACGTGACCTAAACCTAAGTGTACCATCTTCATGAATTTGTATCTCCTTTCTGAGTCCTGACTCACATTCTGCCCTAAGCTTCTGAATCCTTGGGTCCTGTGCCTGAGCTGCCTTGATCCTGTCTACCAAGTCAGATTGAACTTGTAGATTTGCCAAATTCCTACATCACTAGAAAGTATAACTTCGATGCCCATCTCCTGAAGGTCTTCTAAGATATGCCTGTGCTGTCAACATAAATGTGCCGCCTCTCCTGCTGAGAGCGTCTTCTACCATATTAGCCTTTCCTGGATGATACTGAAGCTCCACGTCGTAATCCTTGATCATCTCTAACCATCTTCTCTGTCTCATGTTCAGCTCCTTCTGAGTAAAAATGTACTTCAGACTTTTGGTCTGTGTACATGTCCACTCGATCACCATACAAGTAATGCCTCCATAGCTTCAGAGCAAATACTACTGCCGCCAATTCCAAATCGTGAGTTGGGTAATTCTTCTCGTGGTCTCGAAGTTGCCTAGATGCATACGCTATCACCTTTCCATGTTGCATAAGGACACATCCAAGTCCTTTACCTGACGCATCACAATATACAGTAAAACCTCGGGTCCAACTGGCAATGTAAGAATAGGTACTGATATCAACTTCTGCTTCAGATTCTCAAATGATGTCTGGCATTCTGCCGACCAGATGAATGGTACATCCTTCCGTGTCAAGCGGGTCATGGGTGCTGAAAGCCTTGCAAAGTCTGACACGAACCTTCTGTAATATCTTGCCAATCCCAAGAAACTCCGCACATCAGCTACGGTCTTGGGTACTGGCCAACTCTATACTGCTTCTACCTTCTTGGGATCCTGCTACTCCAGCTCCTGATATGATGTGACCCAGAAATGAAATGTGATTCGTCCAGAACTCACACTTGCTGAGCTTGGCATACAACTGGTTCTCTCTCAGAACCTGTAACACTTTCCTGAGGTGGTCTTCATGCTCCTCTTCACTGGCAGAATATACGAGAATGTCGTCAAGAAACACAATGACAAACTGATCTAAGTACGGCATAAAGATGCGGTTCATCAAATGCATAAATATTGCTGGGGCATTGGTCAAACCAAATGGCATTACCAAGAATTCATAATGCCCATACTTCGACCTGAATGCTGTCTTGGAAATCCTTCTTCCGAACCTCACTTGATGATACCCTGAACGAAGATCTATCTTGGAGAAAACTCTAGCCCTGCTCAACTGATCAAATAAGTCGTCAATCCTGGGTAGTGGGTATTTGTTCTTCACTGTTGTCGCGCGTTAAGCTTCCTAATCGATGCACAATCGGGATGACCCATCCTTCTTTCCTACAAGTACCACTGGTGCTGTCCATGGTGATATGCTAGCTTGGATGAACTTCTTCTCCTTTAGTTCCTCTATGTACTGGTATACCTTGGCCTGCTCTGAATCTGACATTCTGTAAACTCGATCTGATATCGATTTAGTTCCAGGTGCCAATTCTATGCTGAACTCAATATCTCTAACTGGTGATAGACCTGGAAGTTCTTCGAGAAATACGTCTATAAACTCTTCAACTACCTTCGAAACTTGAACTTCTTCCATTGCGGTCACTACTCCCTGCTCTGGTCGAGTTGTCTCTGATCTGACTAAGGTGAATCGCTTCATGCCCGGGATATCAAAAGATACACTCCCTCTACGATAATCTATTATCGCATGACTGTCTTTCAGCCAGTCCATGCCTAAGATAACGTCGAAATTTCCAACAGAAAATTCTATCAACCGGGCGGGTAAGGAATGTCCGCAAACTACAACGCTACATGCTAGAATGACTCTACTAACTCCTACGAGCCCATTACTAGTGAGTATGTTTAACCTCCTGGCAATGCCTCGAACTTCATTCCTAGCCGTGTCGTAAATTGTGCAGATATAAATGAATGGGATGCTCCCGAATCAAACAATACTACTGCGGGATATGAGACGACGAGAATGTTACCTGCCACAACATCTCCTGATGCTAATACCTCTTCCAAGGACAGGGTAAATGCCTGCCCTCGACCTCCTTGTTGATTCCCATGTTGCGGCCTAGCCTGGTGCTGCTGCTGGTCCCTTCCTTGATGATGCTGGGGTGGTCTATGCTGATGTTGTGGCATCGGCGGTCCCTGCTGTCGAAATATCTGAGCCTGTGGCATTAACGGGTGCTGTGCCAACGGTCTCACTGCTACCGCTGGTCCTCGATACTGGCCTGCTCCTGGTGCTGGCAGAGTAGGAAACTGTTGCCTGGTCCTTCTGACCTTGAATTCATGGGACATGTGGTAACCCGATGATCTGGATTTCCACATATCAACACAGTCCGTTCAATGTCCGACACATCTCTAGTGTGTCCCATCTTTCCACAATAAGTGCAGCCCGCTGGGGGTTACTGATTCTTCTTCTGTTGTTGTTGTTGTTGCCTTGGTGGTGGTGCTGACCCTCGCATTGCTACATCGTGAATGCGAATGCCAAGGGATGGTGCTGTTGTTCGGGGCTGCTGCTCCTCCTCCTTCAATCTGACTGTGGGATCTCTTCTTACCTCTAGTCCTTGCCGTAAGCCTCTGAATGGTGATCTCATGCCTTCGGATTGTCGTTAATACTTCGTCGAAAGTCTGATAATTGTGCCCTTCTATCAATTGCAAGAGCTAAAGATGAAACCCTTGCTGGAACCTCATAGCCCTCTGGCTCTCCGTTGCTACCATCTCTGGGGCGAACCTACTCAATCTGCAGAACTCCACTGCGTAAGCATCTACCGTCTTGCCAGCCTGTCTGAGGTTGATAAACTTCTGTTGTAGCTCAAACTGCGCCACAACTCCATAGTACTTTGTCTTGAATCTTGCTGTAAAGTCATTCCAAGCCACAGGACGTCTGATGCCCACTTCCTTTGATTCCCCCAATCACGTGCGAGATCCTGAAGTAACAACTTCACTAGATCCTCACGTTCTTCTACCGGCACCTTAGCTGCTGTCAAAATAGCCTCAATGTCCTTAAGTCATGCATCTGCTGAGATGGCATCCTCCGTGCCTTCGAAATGACGGGGGTTGTACTTGCAAAACCTGGCTGATGCTCCTGAATCTGGCCTTGCCCCTCTTTCCAATGCGTCTGCAATCCTTGGTTGAGTAGTACGTTCTGCTCTTGTAACTGAGCGTGCATGCGCTGCTAGGCTAACATCTGATATTGCTAAATAGCCATCATCCCTCTCATGATCTCCAGAAGGGCTGGTGTGTCTACTCCCACAGGGGTAGGTGAAACTGTTGGTGGTGGTGGAACATCCGGATACTGCGATCCAGCTGCTACTTCCACTATCACTTCTTCTTGAATAGCCCCTTGGGGTAGTACTGGCCCTTATTGCTGACCAACCTGGTCAGGTTGTCCATGTTGCCCTTGTTGATGTTGTCCAGCTCTGACAGATGCGGACGAAGTACCCCTAAAAAGGGACAAGAAAACAATCAAACGACCAGACAGGAAAGATCAATGAAGTCAAAGGATACTGGAATGTCAAGCTAGAGTTGAGAACAACGACTCATGAGATCAAGGGAACATGTGTGATTGAGACATCCTATAAATCAAAACACCCCACAAGTATGAAATCCGACCTGCATGGGCCACCAATAAAACCTTGTCACGCCCCAGAACCAGAATACTAGAGAGCGGAGGAATGACTCAGCCAGCTACGTATTACGGGTAGATGAATACCGTATAATACGATCAATACTGTCTAACCAGACGAGGGGTGCATACTACATGAAAGTCTCACTATGGTCACTTCACATCTATTGTCTCAATCATTCAAACAAGGAGCATAAATAGAGAACATGTAAGATAAAGCAGTAAGGCATCCCAAACGCTCTGTCAAAATGTTCTTGATATCTGGCTTTACAAAATATAGCCAGATTGATGTAGCAAAAGTATACACAATTGTTATCAGCTGCAGCCTGACTTAGTTACAATTATGTAAAAGTAAGTACAAGACAATCCGACTAACATGTCGGTGCCAAACGACAAAGTATAAAGTAAATAACAAAAGGAGTGGGGAAGTAAGGAACCCACTCGAGTCCTCTGCGATCATTCCTCTAGTATTGACCATCTTGGAGGTGGAAGTAAGCTGGATCCTCGAGGACCGGCTCTAAATCTGGCCATGTAAAACCAGAGAGGTTAGACCTCTAATAGCAAGTACCACAAGGAAGCACGATATGAAGGATGAAACCAGTAAATAGGAGGATATAATAATAGATCTCTGCTTGCCACTGGGATTCACATAACATCACGACACTTCGAACCAACCTCCCAACCAAACAAGGACAGAAGTTGGCCCGTCATGTCCTGACATTCTGATCATCTCAGTTAGGTAACAGAGTAGATACAGTACACAAACAAATCAATTTAAACGGCCATTCAATTACTACGGCTTGCTACTGTGATTTCCAAGTTATCCTGGATATATGCAATAAAGAATTCCTCAGTTCTTACTATGTGCAAGCAAGGCTAGTTTACCCAGTCAATCAATTGCGCCAATCATGAATTAGACGAGTCCCAGCAGGACGCCCGTCATCAATATACAATATACAATAAATAATATAACCAGATACCGCTCCATGCCCGTGTGACAGGTTTGCAGTATCTGTGGGGACCAGCCGGCCTGTCGGGCACTACTACTCCCAAGAGGGCTGCCATGTAAGAACTCGGGAATCCGTTCTCTCCATGCAATCATTATTTTATTTAACTTAATAGCCACTATGTTAAGCGAAATCCCATACCGTAGATCATGGTCATTCAAATGAGTACTTTCGTACGGGGTACGGTATGCACTTCCACAACGATACCAGTGCGGTTAGGTTGTAGGTCTTACATAACGTAATACAACAATCAAAACTAACCACGGGATAATTATGTCTTGACCATAAAGTACACATGCTGCAGTTTGTAAAAAAATAAATAAACAAATAATTAAATAAGTGAATTGAAGCCTGCATGTGTCTGTATGCCAATGTTTGGGACTAGTCAGTCGATTATAATAGTTTATAATATGAACGTGTCTCATTCATTCATTTCAATAAGACGACTAGCCAGCCTCTTAGTTCTAACTAGGAACACATGATCAATTATTAATCGAGATAACCAATAATGTTATTTTAATGTTCAGATAATAATTATTGTTAATAAATGCCAAGGCAGTCAATCAATGTCAATAGATGTCAATCAATGTCAATCAATGCCATTTTGGAACAAGAATCAGCCAAGAAGGCATTTAGAATCAGAGTTCATACGGCCAGGAAATCATGCAGCCAAGAAAATTTAAACTCATACGGCCGGACAAGGATGATTCCATGCGGCCGAAAATGAGTAGTCCTATGCGACCAAAATCTGCAAGCCTTAGGCGACTAGAACTAAAGGGGTCTCATGCGGCTATGGTTAAAATGAGACCATACGGCCAGAAGAAATTCTATGCGACTGGGGAATAGCAATGCCCATGCGGCTCGAAACATGACATGCGCCCATGCAGTTCGAACTGATATGCGCCCATGCGGCTGAACACAGGACAAGCCTATATGCGGCTAAGGAAAACCAAATTCATGCGACTAAGAATAAGTGCAACCCTATATGAGGCTAAGAGGTCATGCAGCGTCATGCGGCCGAGAATGATCTGTGCCATGCGGCTGCGGGACTGAATGCATATGCGGCTAGCTAAAAACTCATGCGACAGATAAGTCTCATGCGGCTGACTAAGCCCATGCGGCTGGGATTGGAATCAGTCTCATGCGGCTCAAATCTAATGAACTCATGCGGCTGGAATTGCCCATGCCCATGCGGCTAGAATGCCCATGCGGCCAGGGGACTTGCCGCATGAAGACTCATGCGGTCAAGCTTTGTCATGTAGCTAGAACTGTTCTTCTCTGAATTTCTAAGGACAGAACCATGGAAACCATTGCTTCCAAGCTCTCTAAATCCTTCATTCTAAGCCCAAATCTGAACTTCCATAGGTCAAAATGGGGGTAGAACGAAATTCTCTACAACATAGAACCATCAAAACTTGAAGATAACAAAGTTTACTAGATCAAAACCTAAGAAATCCAAAAATGCATCAAACTTAGATCTACAACAAATAAGCCATGGAAATTGAAAATGCCAAGTACTAAAGAGACTTGAAATCAAATAAGGAAGATGATAGAACAATAAAAATAGGGATCCATCAAGAAGCAAGTTGGCACTTGTCTAGCTCTCCTAGGTTGGTAGAAGAGTTTAAGAGAAAGAAGAAGGAGAGTTATGGTGAAGTAATGAAGAGAGAGAAAGGGGATGGGCTTTAAATGGAAGGGGTGGTGGTAGGTGGGGGTTTGGTTCGGTTCATGATGAACCACATAAATAACCAATCTAAGCCGATCTTAAAGCAAAGCTAAAGCAGAGTATAAAACAGGGAGTAAAATACAGAAATAAAATTGCCGAAAATTAATTAACAGAAAATTAAAGGAATTTAAATACAGAGCAGTACATGATAAATATTTAAATAAATACACTTAAATAGTACATAGATTTTAAAATACGTATTCTGGGAACGGGAAGTGACATATATATACGTATATATATACGTATATATATAAGAACTTATATATATGTATATGTATATATATAGGTATATGTGTAGATGTATGTATATATAAATATATATATTATACATTATACATGGGTGTATGTATGTATAAATGTATACAAATATATGTGCGTAGGTGTATATATATAAATAAATATGTGTATACATATATTTGTGTATATAAATAGATATATGTATATACATTAGTTTTAATAAATGGTAATAGATATAGAAAAAGATATAAAAAACAAAAAAGAAAAAAAAGAATAAGAGAACATCCCAGGGCCAGCCAGCCCAAGCCCGTCGAATTCCTTCCCATAGCAAAGTCCCCACAGCCCACACAAACAGCCCGATCCCAACTGTTCTAACAGAGCAATTAATCCCAAACCCAGGTGAAACCCGAGCCCTGCTACACTTCCTCCGTGTATATAAATAAGCGCACATACACATGAAGGCTGTCGAAACCCTAGCCGCGCCTTCCCAGTCATCGGAGCGGCCACCTCGACGCCGGAGCGCCGCCGGAAGACCGCCAGAGTCGGCCAGGAGCCACCACGCGCACAAGCAGCCGCAATACAACAGCAGCAGCTACCCCACACAGGTACAATGTTCGTATCGAGTTTCCTCCTTGGATACTTAACCAAATTTTGACCTATAAATTTCTACGTGTAGATGGGTTAATCCTCTACAAGACCCTTCAAGTATATCAATCTGGTTTACTCTAGATTTTATTTGAGAATTCTTGGAAAACCAGGAAATATCATAAAACTTAGAGTGCGAACGCTGCTTCCAAACCTTTGTTTGGAAGGCGAACCCATGTCAATCTATTGCGAGTTTTAGAAATCCATTAAAACAGATTCAAAGAAAACCTAACCATGATGGAAACCTAATCATTATTTTTATTTTAGTTGTTTAGTCAGAGGTATAAATCAGATTGAAAATCGAAATAAAAACATAAAAAAATAGTTTAGAAACATTGAAATTGTCCGATACGACGTGCGTCCAACGAAATCGGGCGACGTGGTCGCACACCGTAAGCATCGAAAGGTACGTACAGATATTGCGGACATGTGGGCTTTGACAGAATTCAAATTGGTCGCGTGTGCGCGACGAATTTGATGCGTATCCGTCGAAATTCACCGTATCGACCCCTTTGCAAATTTCTCAATTACTTTGTATACGCTCGTCAGATCGAGACAAAACTTACGCCAGTAGGACCGTATCATTTTTCTGGTCCTGTATGCCAAGTTTGGTTCGATTCTGAGACTGTTGATTGGATCACCGTTTTGCGGGTCCCATGGTCCAACTCAATGGGTGATTTTGTGCACAGCCCACCGGAATCCAACTTTGGACATACGGTTGGGTTTGTATCGAAAAACTAGATTCGTAAACATGTAGTTTGACGACTTTAGAGACCGTTGACTCTGTTATGCTTTTTCGGTGCAAAAGCGGGTCCAACGGCGGATACTGTTTTGACCCGAAATTACCGTTTTGCCCCTGTGTTCATAATTGGACTTAAGAACAGGCAATCCTAGCTAATTTGACTGTTCTGAAAACATTGGTAATATTTATTTCAGCTTTCATGAACTGTTGTACGAGTTTTGACTATTGTGGCACATTGAGTAGTTCAGACTGTCGGTTTTACCAGCAGAGGACCACACGCGAGTACAGTTTATTGTCTATATTTCAATATTGATCTTTACTATATTTTATTGATTAGTCATTGGTTATGTGATTTTTATACTCTATTATAAATTGTTGAGTCGGGAATGAGAAGTACCAAGGATGTGTGATCCGACCGTAGACCGTATTTATTTTCATGCAATAGACCTTGTAGACCGTGTTTATTTTCATGCAGTAGACCTTGTAGACCATGCTTATTTTCTACAAGTAGACATCGTAGACAGTGCTTATTTTCTGCAAATAGACATTGTAGACAGTGCTTATTTTCTGCAAGTAGACATCGTAGTCAGTGCTTATTTTTCTGCAAGTATACATCGTAGACAGTGCTTATTTTTTATACAAGTAGACATCGTAGACCGTGCGGTGTAGTGCCCCAGACCGATCACATATCAACGGTAATTCTAATAGTTGGGGAAACTATTTTGTGTCTATTTATCTGCTATTGGTTTTCCGTATTTTCTGTTTATTTTCAAAACATGTAATTGATGTCTAACCTCTGTTGTATAGTCATTTTCTTTATTTGAAATTGCATTCAGTGAATTGTACTCGTTCCATTCCTGACTGGAAACCAACATTTTTAGGTTAGCCGTGGATTCACTTAGCTTGGGGAGTGACGTGAATACTTGCAGACAAAAGCCTAGAGACTAGCTAGATAGTTGAGTTGTAGTCATTCATTTATTTGTACAAGTTTATATTTTTCTACAAATGTAAAACTTGTGATCATTGTAAGTTAAATTAATTATGTGAATGAGTATTATTTGTGATTTTGATCTTTATGGCCGTGACAGCGTTCTACCGCCGACACTGCGGCGTAGGCTGGCTTGGATACGTCTCGTATCCGTTAAAAAAATGGGTGCGAGTCGTGACAATTCCACCAAAAGTGCTGACGAATATCACGGTACATCTTCGTTCTTCCCGGATGAATGGAATACTGTGAACTATGAGCCTCTGCCATGATCTCCTGTCTGATATCCCCACTGGTACACAAAGATGCTTCCCATGTCAAAGTGTACCGTCCTCATGAATGCATAACTCTGGTCTTCGTCCTGTCTCACACCCTGCTCTAAGCCGCTGAAGCTTAGAATCTGCTGACTACGCCTTTCGGATCCTCTCGACTATACTGGACTAAACTCGCATACTGACCATCAATGCCACACTGGTAGGAAGGACAACTTCTATACCCATCTTCTAAAGATCTGCTAACAGCTCTGGTTGTGCGGTTAGAAAATAAACTCTGGCTCTCCTGCTCAATGCATCTGCTACTACATTGGCCTTTCCTGGGTGATACTGCAGTTTGACATCATAATCCATAAGCAGCTCTAGCTATCTCCTCTGATGCATGTTAAGATTCTTCTGAGTGAAAACATACTTTAGGCTCTTGTGATCGGTGAAAATCTCCACCCTATCCCCGTACAAGTAGTGTCTCCACAACTTAAGTGCAAATACTACTGCTGCTAACTCCAAATCATGGGTTGGGTAATTTCTCTTATGACTATGAAGTTGTCGTGATGCATAAGCTATTACCTTCCCATGCTGCATCAGAACACATCCTAAACCTCTGCCGGAAGCATCACAATACACTGAGAATCCTCCGGTTCCATCTGGAAGCGTGAGAATAGGTGTCGTCATCAAACTTTGCTTCAACTTCTTAAAAGAATCTTGGCACTCTGCTGTCCAAGCAAACTGCACATCCTTGCGGGTTAACCGGATCATTAGTGCTGAGATCTGAGCAAAGTCTGAAACAAATCGCCGGTAGTAGCCGGCCAAGCCAAGAAAACTGTAAACTTCTGCAACTGTGCTAGGTACTGGCCACGTCTCAATGGCTGCTATCTTCTGGGGATCCACTTCTACTCCTCCTCTGGTGATGATATGGCCCAAGTATGAAATGCGATCGAGCCAGAAATTGTATTTACTAAATTGGCATACAACTGGTGCTCTCTGAGAATCTTGAGGACAACTCTGAGATACTGCTCATGCTCCACTTTACTCTTACTGTAGACCAGAATGTCGTCTATGAATACAATCACAAACTGATCCAAATAAGGTATGAAGATGTGATTCGTGAGGTCCATGAATACGGCCGGCGCGTTGGTTGCTCCAAATGGCATAACAAGGAACTCCCAATGCCCATATCTAGATCTGAAAGCTGTCTTCGGGATGTCCTGCTCTCTGACTCTGATCTGATGGTATCCTGACCGTAAGTTAATCTTCGAGAATACTGTTGCCCCCTTGAGTTGATCAAACAAGTCATCTATCCTCGGGAGAGGGTATATGTTCTTGATTGTTACTGAGTTCAAGGTACAATAATCTATACATAACCTGGACATACCATCCTTCTTTTTTACAAGAAGCATCGGGGCTCCCCAAGGCGATCCACTAGCACGAATGAATCCCTTGGTTCTAAGTTCTTCAATCATCTTGTACAATACCTCTAGCTCTGAAGGCACCATCCTATAGACTCTCTCCGACACTGGGGCTGTCCCTGGGATCAAGTCGATGGTGAACTTGATCTCTCGTTCTGGCGGCATCCCTAGAAGCTCTTCTGGGAAAACATCTAGAAACTCTTCAACTATCGGGGGTAACTGCACTGCTACTACTGCCATCTGTAACACTAGAGGAGAAGGTTGAACTTCGCCTCGGGAGAAGGAAAACTCTGGCTCGCCGGGAAGGCTAAAAACAACTCTGCTGATATGGCAGTCTATCATAGCATACTAGTTCCTCAACCAATCCATCCCTAAGACCACATCATAATCGGCCATCGGAAACTCTATCAATCTAGCGGAGAATTCTCTACCGCTAACTACGATCTGACACGAGAAAAACACTCTATCTACTCCCACAAGTCCATTACCTGTAAGTATATTGAGCCTTACTGATAATGACTCGGGCTCCAGTCCTATCCGTGTCGCGAATCATAGAGACATAAATGAATGCGAGGCACCAGAATCAAATAATACTGAAGCTAGAAAGGTGTTGACGAGAATAGTACCTGCCACCACCTCACCTCGTGCTATCCTTCTTCTTCCATGGTCAAAGCCAGCACTTGACCATGTCCTCGGGGTGCGGGTCCCCTCTGCTAAAAACTTCTCTGTCTGCTCTGGATCAGGGCTTGGACTTGGGCATATTGCTACAGTCTCTGCTGCTGGAACGCCTGGGCCTGCGTTGGCAATGGCCTCGGGAACGGGTACTACTGCTACTGCTGGACTGGTACTGGAACTGGTCCTCTAACTGAAGGACTAGAGAAGGCTGATGAAGAGGAACTCCTCCTGTTCGGGCAGTTCCCAACCCTGTGGTCCGGGGCACCACAAACCAAGCATAATTTCTGTGCTATGTGACACTCTGATACCACATATCCTAGTTTTCCACAGTGTGAACATCCGACTGCGGAAGAGTTCTTCTGCTTCTGCTGCTGAGGGTACGTCGGAGAAGAATATTGAACTGACGTCACTGAGGCTGCCAGCCTCGGAGCTCCAATATAGATTTCATGTCTGTAATATATATACTCTCTAGAGTGTTATATTTTATATAATCTTCTCTGATACCAATTGTAGGAACGTTGAGCACCTCTAGGGGGGTGAATAGAGTGCGTATGTGCATCAAAAAGTTAATTACCAAATAAAAAATTTATAAGCAGTGTCACAAGTATAAAGTACTAGGCAGATGATATCAAACTATAAAATTTAAATATGTAAAGTAAAGAGCATCAGAAAAGCAAACTCATTACACATCAATGCATACTGGTATCCCTCTGAGAGGACTAGTCAAGTCTCGAGTACTCTTGATCGATGTTAATCCACTATGGCACAAGCTTTAACTGAGCGCTTGTAGCTCCTTACAACACAAGTTTTCGTCCGAAGGACTCGCAGCTTCAACTGAGGCAAACTTTGAAAATTAGAATGTTTACGGAGAGCCTTATTTACAACTCGAACCAAACTCTACATTGAATCGGAAAGGAGCTTGGCTTGGCTAGGAGTCGTTAAAGGCTAGATATGAAAATGAATAGCTCATGAATGCTTTTGAATAGAGAGAGAAGAGAAGAATGATTGAGTAATTTTGAAATGGGAACTTCTCCTGTATTTATAGCATTTTTTGGGACAGAACTCGGTATGAGTTCCGGTCCACAATTTTTGTATTTTGAAAAGTGGTTACAGATATTCAGGAAGACCAAAATAGTCTGGAACTAACATGAAAAACCTTGGACAGAATTCAGGCCGAATTCGGTTTGAGTTCTATCACGAATATCTGCTCATTTTTGTTGGGCTTTTTGTATAGTATTGGATATAGAATTGGGTATAGGGTTAGTATAGAATATGGGGTATATAGGTAGGCTCATTTTGGACAGTAGAGTTAAGTAGAAAGCCAGTTGTCAATCTGATCAACCTCACATTTTCCTAAACTCAATAAAAGGAAAATACATAATAAAATGTAAAAACAAGTCTTGATCAGCATCTGATATTTTTGTACGATGAAGACAACGAGTAGTAGCACGTTGACATTCTATTTTTGTTCCTGTACTATATTATTTGAATATCGACCAATATTTATGATGATTATCAAAATCAGGTGTGACTATGACCAATAGGTCAGGAAATAAATACCTATGTCGTAGCTTCGGTCCAGCCTATCGTAACACGGTAGCCCAACCCCAAAACCAAACAAGGATAAGAGTTATTATGCTATGCTGAGATAGAGTTCATTTCCCTGCTATGGCAAGGTAATAAAAACCTTTGTCATAGCTTCGGTCCAGCCTATCGTAATGCGGTATCCCAACCCTACAAACAATCAAGGATAAGGGATGAACCAAAACATCACGAAGGTCCATGTCCCTAGACTACTAACATATGGTACAAAATAAGCAATGGATTTAAGTAACCGGACAATCAGTTCTATGACTTGTTATATGGTATCCGGGTTACCCATTAATGCAGTAATCTAGGTATCCTCAAAATGTGCATTGCCTAAGCATAACTGGCCTAGACAAATACATACTCACGAATATAATAATAAGCACCAATCCCTCGTAAGGATATTGAGCTATGAATGATCATTCCAGCCCTCCTATACGGCAGATACTGGCTCAGTCATATAATAATAAAATTAAATATTGTACTCCATTTAGGTGGATGATATACGGTATTTGATAGATGACCAACAATACACAATCTTGGGATCATGTTCCCTCCCAATGCATCTACAAGTTTTAAGTTATCTAATTAATAATATAGTTATATAATATATTGTGCCATGGTCAAACAATTATCATTCCTAAATGTCCTACCGTAGTACGAGTATGTTTGGTGTGACCCCATATTTGTTACCAGAGGTTCCAATCTAGATTCATCCTAAGCGTATCATCAACCAATAATGCAACCTAACTATACTACTATTACTGATCAACTACGAGAATGTTTGTACAAGAATAATAAATATACTAGAATATAATATATACATAATATATCAGGAACATGTTAGCCCCACAGTATTCAAGATAGTACCTTGGTGCAAGAACAGAAATACATGTCAATACAGACATAAGTAGTCATGTAAGGGTACAGGGACAATTAGTCAATAGTCCAGTCAGGTCAGGCATAATCCTCTACTCACATGGCATCATGCACATTGGATCAAAGATATAGTCAATATGTACTATACTAATTAATCAGGTCATACATAGTCATAGACTTGAAAGTTAAAGAGGCACCTAGTTATCAAGTTACAATATCGGGTTTAACCTATAAAAGGCAAGAAATCGCTAACTACCAATTATAAAGTATAGTAGAAAGTCATTAAACAACACATGGGAAGTATTGAAAGCTATCTGGGGCAAAAAACTATGCAAAATAGGAATTTTGGCATCCTGTCGATATCGATGTACTAGTGGTATATTACGGTATACTAAAATTATACTAGTAATAAAAAAGCAAGTTCTACCTATGCAAAATGAAATATCGACATTATAATTTGGTATACAAATGATATACCGATAATAATAACAGTAGGTTCTACACATGCAAAACAGTATTTTGTATACCCTTGGCACTGAACTAGCAATAATGGTCTAAAATCGGGTTTTCATGAATCAAATCATGTCCCGATTTTACCCAAAGCTATTCTAACAAGTTATAATAATAGGGACCTATAGCATTCAAGATTATGTTTACAAGATAAAACCAAAGTATCACATGAAATCTACCATGAAAACAAAAGTATCCCAAATGTTAATCCCTAGCACCATTCTAGGTAAAATCCAAGCTAAAGCCAAATGTTAAAGCAAGGAAAATACTATATCACGGTTAATGAAGATAAAATGAAAGATATGTAAACGTATAAACATATATAAGAATGAAAATGCAAGAAAATAAGGTTTTACCACTCTTTGCAAGATGTACATCTTAGGGTTAGCTTTCCAAGCCTATCTTTTACTCCCCCACCAAAGGAGATTTAGAAATAACAATCTAGATCTCAAGATCTAGTTCTTAGGATTGGTTCATGCTTGAGGAAGGAAGAGAAAATAGAGAGTAGAAATAGAGAAGAAGAAGAAGAAGAAGAAGAAGAAGAAGAAAAGAGGAGAAGAGAGAAAAGGGAGGTTTTTATAAAGAGAGGGGGAAGAGGGGAGCCCTTGGATGAGAGCCAAGTCATGGACCTATACCCCACATACAATCTCAGTTATCTAATGAAAGAACAAGAAAGTAACGGGTAATACAATGGTCCAAGTCAGCGGGCTGACTGGGCGAGTCAGGCCCAGTCGGGTCTAGTTGATATATTAGCGATCTACTACGGTATACTGACGGTATATTGGTCTGATACTAAGTTCTCTATTTTGGGGAATCTTCGATACTCTGATCTACGAACTGGTCCTAGCATATGTCTATGACAATGCCAATGGATATTCAATAGGTATAGGGTAGTCTTATACGTAATTATCTTATAATAAAGCCAGTGATTCAAATAAAGTTATATAAGTCAATTAATCAATTATTCTATCGGTCACTCTACGACAAAATACATACTTTGTAACATGTTCCATAGCATAGAGTGTATTTTATCATCGAAACAATAAGCTACACCTACAACAAACCAAGGATAAGGGATGCCATACTACTCCGAGACGGGATATTATTCTATACCATGGTCAAGTAAGAAGATACCCAGTAAGTCGGTATAACAGATCAACCTGCAGGGTCAACAAGCTACCATAAGAAAGTCAATAACTATATACTCATCAGGATACACAGGTCCGCTAGTAGATATAGTTACGAAAAATGCGTGCAAGATATACCCATATAGGATACACGAACATGAAGTTACCTCCCTTCATAGGTTGTTAACGGAGGGCCAATTTTTTTATGGGCTAAATTTTGTGGTCCAATTTTCTGGTCAACTAATATTTTTTGCGAAACATAATGAATTATTTTGTTACTTTTTGGAATTAAACTTTAGCATTCCAAATGTTCTACAAACATTTCTAAAATAAATGTTGTCAAAAGCCAAATATTTTATGACATTACTTGAAAATAATGAAACTTGTATGCTGGTGAGGGGATTTTTCCTCTACTATTAGAGTTGAGGATTGTACAAATCCTTCCTAGTTGAATACCCAATAGTGTGTTGATAGATAGACATATTTCTATTTTGTTTACTATACATCAAAAAAACAGATTAGAGATTTGGATTTGGATATTTTGGTACCATATAGTGGTAGAGTCTTCAAGAGGTAATGAGAAACTATTCCGTGAATCTCCATAACAAAAAATTAATTAGAAGCAAGCAATTTAACAAGGACACTTGCAAATCAGGAGTAGCTTATAATTGGTTGAATGTTGAAGATGACATCTCAGCTAGTATTAATGGAATACATGGAACTATATAGGCATTTATGTACAGACTGGTATCATAGTTGTAGTAATTTGTAGGTTATAATTATTAATAAAAAAATATGATGAGTGTTGGCTAGTACACTAGCCAATACTTGCATAGTTTTATCTAAAAAATTAGAGAAGCAAGCAAAGATTGAAATACTCATTATAAAAGGAGGTATATTAAATCTATAATTAATATGATCGTTAAAACAAGTTTACCAAAATGGACAATGATATATTCAATTAGAGATGGATTTAGTAGAATATTACATGAAATTTGCTTGACAAATTTGTAGATCTTGGGCCTAAAACCCAATAGTACACTTGTACGTCATTTACTGAATACTTTGAGAAAACCTACTCTTACTATTCTTGCTCCATCTAGATTTATATCTTATTTTACTGCCCATCCTATTGACTACGCCCGTAATTAGCCTCGTTGTTTAGCATACTTGTCTGCTCTTTCCTTTGTTACAATTCTACCAGGTGTGTTGAGGCTAAGCATGACCTACATTGACGAAGAGTAATGCAAGATGAGATGTAGGCATTTTAGAATAATTACAAATGGGAGTTGGTTGATGTCAATGGGTAAGAGATGGTTGGGTGTCGATGGTTGTATACCTTCAAATACAAAGAAGATGAGAGTATTAAAAGATATAAAGTATATATAGTTCCAAAAGAATTTACTTAAACGTATATGGTTGATTATGTTAAGATGTTCCCTCCACTTGCCAAGCTCAACTCTATCCATGTGTTTCTTTCTTTTGCTTTAATTATATCTGGCATCTACATCAACTAGAGATATCAAGAATATATTTTTAACAAAAATGTTCTGGCAGGATTGGATACTCATAGGAAAGTGCACGAACTTTGCAAAGAACTCTAAGGGATGAAGCAATCCTCGTGGGCTTGGTTTGCCTGGTTTTGTCAAGTCATGCTCAACATTCGCTATAAATAGTCTTCAACTGTATCATACTTTACTTATCATGAGATAGATTATGCATCTATGACTCTCTTTATCATCTATATTGATGATATGCTTCTCATATGTAACAATGTTATATATTGTATCACTAAATAAATTCTTAGCCTCGGAGGATGAAATCTTCTCGTGATAAGCTCAATACAACAAATATATATACTTCCCTTGAGGGGGAGTACAGGTAAAAGATTACATTCTTTAGAGGGGTTACCTTAGACCTAAATTTTATTATGTACTACGCCAAAACATGCATTTTTCGATAGACAAAACCGTCGTAAATCACATTAAACGACAATTTTGACCTGTGTGAACATCCGTCGTTAATAGCACGTCCCAAAATTTAAACGATAATTTTGGACTGTCATTTTATAGCTGAATAAAATGACAGTTATTATCTGTCAAATAAAAACAACGGACTAAAATTGTCATATAACCTGTAAATTGGTCTGGCACTATTTTTACTTTTTCAACAGGTAAGGTCTGTCGTTTTTTGTGGAAACAGAATTTTAAAAAAAACTCAATTCATTTATATCAAATCTATTTAAACTTGTTTATCCTCTATATAAATTTGAAATACATTTGAATATAATTTTGTATAAACTTCAACAATCATCAACAATGAAAAAACACAACCAAAATTGTATTAACTAATAAATGTATCAAGTTTACATAGCAATATTCAATCAAAAAACAAAAAGTAACTCCAATGTTGCTAGATCACAACGGTTTCATTCTTATGATGAACAAAAAGAAGATAATGTTATTGCTTGCTTACAATCTCAAGTGCAACACAAAAAAAGATAATTTTAAACCTCACAAATTTGTGTCTCTTCAAATAATCAATAAACTTCATAATATAGCTCAAGCCTCCGTTTAGCTGCATAACAAATTACAATAAGCTTTAAAATATTGTGTATCAACAATGGCAATAAAGGATGACAATGGAAGTAAAGGATAACGATTACATAACATGGCTCACCCAAAACTGACCACACTACCAAAACCAAACATTGGTGCCTGATAATGTGATGATCCAGATGACTTGGCAGACCTGGATAGTATACCGCGTATAATCTGGCAATGCAATAGTAGTATAGTCATGAAACTGGAATATGGGAGATAGTCATGGCACTGTCAAGTATATTGTCATACAGAGCATTCATTTTAGATAAATGAAGCAAATAATTGACTCTTAAATCACTCCTCTTTTGTCCCAAACCGAATATGATATTATTGACTCAAACAATATCTCAACGCAATTACATAGGTGTTACATGCACCCAAATTCTACACTCACATGAAAACGAAGGCAAATTTATTCATTCATCAAAACATATTACAACCAACATTTGTCAAAATCCCAAGGGGTCTCTCACCTTTTTCTTATATATTATATATAATATATATATTTTAAATATTATATATAT
>JANAVB010027482.1:0-22627 GCA_029216955.1 Iris pallida | reverse complement strand
ATACTAGCATTTATTTGTTTATGTCCAACTAGTTTCGAATGGGACTATAACACTGAGCATTTATTTGATCTTCATATGATATATATAACTTAAACATTTTAAGAATATCTTTGAATTCGAACTGTAATACTGAGATTCCAATATGGAGACCTCTGAAATAAGAGTGTAAAGTAGAGAGATGGATTTAAACAAAATTTTACTCATATTAAATTGTATTCCAAAATCTTTAAATAAGAGTGTCAAAGTAGAGGGATGAATATTTAAACCAAGATTTTACTCGTGTTAAATTGTATTCAATTTTTTTTTCAAGTGTTAGATGCCGTTACAATAGGGTAAGACACGTGGGATGACATATATTGAAAGAACGTATTGGATGCCTCATTTAGTTTAATATTTTCAGAATATGAAGTTTCGAACGTTTTTATTGTCAAAGAAAAAAATTATTTAGCGATTATATAGTTTATGACATTTGATATTATTTATAATATTTTAGAGTTATAAATGTACATTTTAATATATAGTATTTAATAGTAGTTTAGAATTAGACATGTGTTATTATAATTATTATTATTTTAATAGTAAGTATTGCATCCCTTGGATAAAAATTCTGAATATGCCACTGGTTAACTATCATGGCTTAATTCTCTAATATTAATCAAATTTTTTTTATGATAATTAACAATTAATTATAACTATAATCATAATGGTTATAATTTTTTTCTTTATATATAAAATATTAAGTTTTTTGCATAGAAACCTTAGGAAAATTTGAAATTTAACAAATGTGTGGACACCTCACATAGCTAGGTGTCAAATCCTTGTGGAAGTGGCAATTCTTCATGACATTTGTCACATGGCATGAAGAGAGAGAGGGGGGGGGGGGGGGGGGGCATTATATGCCACATAACTCTCTCTCTCTCTCTCCATTCTTCATTCCTTTTTCTCTTCCTCCCTTCTTCTTTTTATTCTGCTACTGTTGCTGTTGCTGCGGCTGCTGCCGCAGCCACCTCCATCGCCCGCCGCCGACGTCACCACCATGCCACCGGCCGCCACCATCGTCGGCCACACCACCACCACCTTCTCCTCCACCTCTTGCACTCCTCTAAAAACCTAGGTATAACCTTATCTCCCCTTCCTTTTCAATTTCAACCTAGGTCAAAATTGAGTTTGATTTTATACGTATATATGTATATAATTCTTTGAATGGATTATGAAAGAAAAATTGGGAGAATACCTAGACCCAACACAAGGAATCAAAGGCAAGTCCTCTCCCCTATCTCCTCTTGAAAATTGTTTTTAATTTATTTCTCTTCATTTCCTTGAATTAATATAGTTATATATTAATTCTGGATTTTATGAAATTTATTGACCAAATGCAATATATGAAATTTTAATGTGCACATAAGTCTAAAATTTGGGTAGGAACTCATTATGAACACTTTACATTTAAATTTTGGTTGTGATTATGTATATATATCTATGTATGAAGAAAAGTGTATGAATAATCCTTGAAATCATTATTTTGCATGAGACCTATATATATATATATATATATATATATATATATATATATATAGACACACACACACACACACACACACACACACACACACACACACACACACACACACACACTCTTGACATAAACATGCCTAAAATTTTTATATAGAAATACATACACAAACATCATTGACACATCTTTCCATGTATGTAAAAATATATACACAAACTTCTTGACACAATGTGTCGGACACAACATAAATGGACACTCCAAATCTTAATTTTGTTGTGATGTTATATATACATGTATTTCTATTCATACTTGGGCACAATATGTAGGCACACATTCATGGACATTTGTAAGCCTTGGCATAAATTAGGAACTTAATATATACACTTAAAAGAAATATATATAAATTTATATTTCCTTGCTTGAATATGTATACATAAGAATTAGTTTTTGATTTTAACATGTTAAGTCAATTCTGCCCACAATTAAAAATATACCTATTTAACATATTTGGCTTGAATTATTTAGTTAAAATGGATGTTTTTAGGTACCTATATACTAAGGTAACTTTACACCTATAAATTTTCAAGTTTGAACTTCTTTTGCACTTTCAAGAAGCTAATCATGCATGTAACAAGTATGAGTTGAATTGAATATTTAAATTTAATTATGTATGTAGTGTTATAAATCCAATATTAATTGCTAAAAATTCAAATCATTTAGTGACATTGGAAGTGAGACTTTAGTATCTTTATACTAATAAATCTTGTTTATTGAATTTGGATAGCTTTCAGGAGGAACAAGTTGTAACAACCAAAAATAAATTGATTACTTGCTTGTTTGCTTGATAAGGTAAGAAGGCTTTAAAATTTTTTTTAACTATGTATTATAAAATGCGTGGTCCGGTGTTGAGAGTTGCTCCACCGAAGGGGTCGGCGTACTCAGATATTAAATGCGTGGTCTGGTGTTGAGAGTTGCTCCACCGAAGGGGTCGACGTACCCGATTATTATATTTTATCTATTGTGAAAATTTCGGAATCAATAAATACAAATGAGACTCTGCCAAATCTTTTAATAATTTCGGGAGTTGGCCAAATTTAGAAACTTTAAGTTTTGGAAAACCTAAATAAGAAATCTAAAATTTTATCTAGTTTCTAGTTCAATTGATCCTACCACATGGCGTGTTATCTTGATACACGAGATGGTAAGATAAGTTAAGGAGCGATTCTTGCCAACAACTTACCATATGTGATGTGTCGTTCTGACATACGGATGGTAACAAGTTGGATAATTCTTCCTCCAACAAGAGTTACCGTATGGCGTATTGTCTTTATATACGGGATGGTAACCAAGATTAGAGGATAATACTAGACTTGAGAGTTAGTAGACTTTGTCTATGTTTATAGTTGCATCATGGGGTGGGAGAGAACAACTGGAGCACATCCATCGAAATTCCTACAATATAAATTACACAAGTAAAAGCTGATCAGTAGTCCCGCATCCGTAAGGCCTTGCGATGTCATGGGGTGAGGCCTAGCTCACCAACAGAGAACGGTCCAGTAAATTTCAAAAATTAAACAGAATTTAAAAAGTTAACGCATACAAGTTACACAAGATGGGGGGGGGGGGGGGGGGGGGTCAGATCTAAGGCGTCGTACCCAATACAGACACCACCTGGTCCCGGGTAAATGGGATTATTGTCGAAAAAATAGAGGATGATCGTGATCCACATGTGTTCTCTACAAAAGTGCATAATCATTAGGCATAAAGTTAGGTCTAGTATGATAAATTTACTGACTCATGAGTATTCAATATCTTTATTTGTCTCACAAGGTAGGTATTAAGCTATTTACTTGTAATTCTTAAAGTTCTTCTGAAATTTTTAATTTTTACTTATTATCGTCTTTGATCGAGGACTTGCTTGTCGTTTCTAAACGACCTAGTATTTGTTCACTAGGAGGAAGACGACGAGTCTGCTGATATGCTACCTCTCTATGACGAGGACAATGGTGAGGAGTAGACAATATGAAGAATCTCAAGAGATGACCGACACATTTTTGTAACCTGTATATGTAAATTAATGTTTTGTTGAATAGAACTTGTATATATGGTACTTCTAGAAAACAATTAATGTATAATAACTATAGTTTATGTAAATAAATGTGTTAAGCTGTTATGTGTACTTTTTCATTCTAGTCTTTACAGGCGGCAATCGCAATACGGGTGCGAAAGTACTCGTAGGGTGCGTAGCCCGGAGATGTTGTTGCCTGCCCAACTTATCATGATTTGAGAACGGAACGTGACATTAACATTGATGAAACACAGGAATAATTTTATTCGAAAAAAAAATCTTCCGTTTAAAAATAGTGTTTTTTTAAATCAAAGAGAGATTGCATTTATAAGGTAATTGAACAGATGTTTGGCATATCTTTGCGGATATGAACCAAACTACAAGAAGGAATCTCTTTAAGAAGAGTAGTAACAAGATAATAAAATAGAGAAGAGTGCATCAGTAGCAATCGAGTGAGCACTCATATTGGCTTTCCTCGGAGTAAAAGCAAATGTAGTACTGGAAGATCCTTCGATAGTCGCTCTACTTTCTTCTATGATATGTCTTACTCGCCATAGAATGCCAGTCTTCTTAAGGTTTATTGCGTCAACTAAAACCTTACAATCACCTTCGATAATAACTGCAGAATATGTTTCCCTTTTTTTATAGTTGAAGACTCAGGTTTAGTGCAATTCCTTCAGCTTCTAATGGAGAGCCTGCTATTTGAAATATTGAGATAGCCGATATAAAGGTGCTATTATTTTCACATAAGATTGCTGCTGCACCCATCTTCCCATCATGATATGCTCCGTCAAAATTAATCTTGACACAATCTATCGGTGGTGGAGACCAACCATCTTTTAGCCATGCAGTAGGACTTGTGAAATTGTCTGCCTCATCTTTATTGTGTACTTCTTCATAAGAGTATCTTAGCCTAACAGCGGACGTGAAGATGTTGTTGCAGCTCACCGTAACTTGATTGAATATAGCATTATTTTTTGCCTTCCATATAACCCATATAAGATAGAGAGAAGATGAGATTAAGTTCAGATCACCATTAGATAATAATCTTTGAAGCATTCCTCTTATAGTGGTATGTGGATTGATTAGAGAATGGATTTGAGGAAGATATCTCCAAGCATCACCTGTAATTGGACAATGTAAGAGCAAATGATCTAAACATTCTATATGTACCTGACATAGATGACCCAAAGGATTAGCTTCCTGGATTCTTTTGTGAATGTTCTCGCCAGTAGCTAGAGTGTTGTTCAGAGCTCTCCAGGCAAAATATTGACTCTGGGACATATACTTTGCAATAGCCAGAGGCGTTTCCATTCCGTAAACTCTGCTTCATTGTTAGTTCTCATATCTAGAAATCTTTTGTCCAAAATCTGTCTATAAGCAGACTTCGAATTGAGGATTCCATTAGAGGTGTGGAACCAAATCAATTTGTCCATGCTATTAAAAGAGGTCAAAGGCAGTTAGAGAATGGCACTAGCTTCTTCCGGAGGGAACAAATCAATAAAAAGATCAGAATTCCAGTTATTGGTGTTGACATCGATCAGTTCATTCACCTTATCAACTCGAAGATGAGCACCACGTTTTCCAAGCACTCTGTAGTTTGGCCTAGAAACCCAAGGATCTTTCCAAATGTTAATATGAGTACCCATCCCAACAGACCAGTAGACGTTGTCACAAAGGAACTTATACTCTTCCATATGCAGGAAGAGGAAGGCTTGACATTAATAGACCAGAAATCAGAATGTTGAAGATATTTGTCTAGCTCTCAATAGGGTAGCCCATTTATCGGAAGGCTGTGATAAAAATCTCCAGCATAATTTGGTAATGAGAGCAAAGTTGGAGATCACTGGGTCCCTAATACCCAGACCATCAATATCTTTGGGTTTGAGGAAATTGCTCCACGCATGGAAGTGAAGTTTCTTCTTGACACCAAATTGTCATTGAATACGAGATTAAGATTTGCATACTTGTTTGGGGATTAAATAAGAAGCTAGGTTGTATGTAGGGATGGATGAGAGGGTAGTTTTGATCAAAGTCATGTTGGAATTATTCAATAATTAAGGGGCCACACATGTAAAATTAATTTTGTTTGGGCTATCTAAATAATTAAGCCAAATTAAAGTGATCTATTTGGAATTGGCTTAAGGGTATAATTGTCATGGAATTAATGTGTAGATACCGGAGATAATTCTAATTTGATGAGGGGCCAAATTAGAAATATCAACACACACACACACACACACACACACACACACACACACACACACATATATATATATATATATATATACACACACACACACACATATATATATATATATTTATATATATATATATGGAAAATTCTACAATACATCCGCTGGAAATGGATGTATCGATACATCCAAATCTGGACCGTTGGATGTTAATCCAACGGTTCAGGTTTAATTCAGATAAAATAATACAGGAGACATCATTTAATGCTGATTTAGAAGTTTGACCTGTTGGTAACTTGCTTTAGCAGGTCATTCTTCACTTTAATTTTTTCAATGAACACCCTAAATTAACTCATATTTACTCTCTCAAAGATCCATCCAATTTAATCTGAACCTTTTTTTTGTTACAGGCCATGGTAGTCGTGGTGGTGCTGGTGGTGGTAGAAAGAGAAACGGAGATGAAGAAGGAAATAAGAAACGGTTCGGATCGCGTCGAACATCATCGAGCACCCCTAGAACAACGGGGAGTACCAGCTGCACCGAGAAGAATCGGTCCGCTTCGCGTCGGACGTCATCGAGGCCTCCTCGAACAAGGAGAAGTACCAGCGACGCCGCTCTAATTTTACTGCCCATGCATTGTCTGAAATTTTAATTTTCATTTAACAATTTAATATTTTGTTAATAAAGCTACATGTCATGGTGGTGGTGGTGAACTGAGAAAACCTGCTTCTGAGGTCGGGCGGATTATTTTTTAACTTTTCTAAAGATAATATTTTCGAGGAGAATATTTTTTTGGACAGAGAATGGCCATTCTCTTTGCTTTTAACACGGAGAATGCCATTCTCTTTGCTTTTAACACGGAGAATGGCCATTCTCTTTGCTTTTAATACGGCGAATGGACGGAGAATGGTACATTTAGGACAGAGAATACGGCGAATGGCCATTCTCTTTGCTTTTAATATGGCGAATGGACGGTGAATACGACGAATAGACGGTGAATACGGCAAATGGACGGAGAATGGCCATTCTCTTTGCTTTTAATATGGCGAATGGACGGTAAATACGGTGAATGGACGGAGAATGGTACATTTAGGACGGAGAATGGACGGAGAATACGGCGAATGGCCATTCTCTTTGCTTTTAATACGGCGAATGGACGGTGAATACGGCGAATGGACGGAGAATGGCCATTCTCTTTGCTTTTAACACGGAGAATGGCCATTCTCTTTGCTTTTAATACACGAATGGACGGAGAATGGTACATTTAGGACGGAGAAATGGTACATTTAGGAAGCCGACAAAAGCTCGTTCTCTCAAATCTCTTCTTTGTGTGAATTAAATCCAAGGAGGACACAATTCCTAATTTTAGTTATTGCTTAGCAGAGTCTGCTTAGTTGTTGTAAAATTGTGGTGTTGCTTCTGTGACACTTTCATCTTTAATCTCATATTTTCTATGAATATGTGTTCTGTTTGATTTTGATTTAGTAATCTTTCCGTAATTAGTTTTTTGTTTCATCTAACAATTTAATATTTTTGTTATAAATCTACAGGGCATGGTGGTGGTGGAAGGAAAAACGGAGATGAAGAAGAAAAGAAGAAGAAGTTCCGGTTCGCGGCGGACTTCGTCGAGTTCCTCAATCAAGCGGAATTAAACCTCTTATAGAGTTCCTTAATTGAAGTTGATCACGATAACCTTTTATAATTTCAAACGGATAGTAGAATCTTCCTCGAGCCCTCCTCAATCAAACGACTAGTAGAATCTTCCTCGAGCCCTCCTTAATCAAACGGCTAGTAGATTATTTGCTAGTCTCGAAATTTATTTGTCTTTCCATCTTCCTCACTTTTTGTACTTCTCTCTTGCTATATATACAATAGTTTTCTTGTTTCATAGTACTATTATTCATTCTGAAATACATAGAATAGTTTTCTGAAATATAATAGTTTTCTTGTTCTCCAGATGTCTACTCGTGTGGGGGGAAATATAGAAGACGTAGAAGATTGAATGCCAAATCCAAATAAACCTTCATTCCACGTTTGTTGCGCAAGATTGAAGAACATCTGTCGACGATTTCAGCTGATGTTGCAAAGATAAAAATTGAACAAATGAAGTTAACTCGGCGTTTGGAGAAGATTGAAGAATCTTCAGCTTTGAATGAGGCATCTTCATCTGGAGCATTTAATAATATGAAGGTGGTTTCCGTTGTATCTTCTTCCGAAGAGGAGGACGTGGAGCTACAGTCTCGTAGTAAAGCATTGGACCGATTTCTCGTATTGGACGCTATAGAAGAAGAAGAAACTGACTTTAGCAGTCCTTCTAAAAGAATGCGTAGAAATTTACATCCGGTCACACCATCCAAAAATTTAATAAGGGGTTCAACCTCGAAGCCTAGCAATTGTACTAGTGTTTCTTCGAGATATTACGACTATATTTTTGTAGATGATAGACCTGACGAGTAAGTAATATGAGTTTTGATTTAATTCCAACAGTTTTTTTCTCCTAATTTATTCGTTTCTTTTCTTAGAGAAATAATATCATCTTGCAACAAAATCTATGTGTCTCGGTGGGAGATGAAGACCTTAGCTCCTTTAACAAAAATTACCAATGGGGTATGTATAGATAGTATATTTCTTCTTAGATGCCATCTATGTTTACTTCGATTCCATCGCTGACATTTTTAATGATTTATTCAGATTGTAGGTATTGTCTCTGCTCTTCTCACCGCGGAGGAACAGAAAAGAACCTCCAATAAAGCTAATGTATGGTTTTTACCAATAAGGATGTCGGTGAGTGAGCATTTTATTCTTCAACGCATATGCATTAACAATTTTCTCGTTGTTTGTCCTTCGTAATGTATTAATTGATGTGTATGTAGAAAGCCACGTTACCTCCATCCGTCAAAAAGCCTCTTGAATTATGGAAGAAGTTTAAATATTTTCAGGATTACATGGGATCTTTAAGGACTTGTAAAGAGGTATTAATGTATTTATGTTTAATTATTAATCCTAATTTTCTGAAAATTTACTAATTTGTTTTACCTAATTATCCTGATTCAGACATACATACCCATTCATTTGGACGAACACTATACTCTTACAAGAGTTCTGGTTAAAAAAGGACTGTTAAAATTTGGGACTCACTTGCATCTAAAGATGATCCGATTCAAAGCAGAACAGTTATAAAAGAAATAGTAAGCTCATATTTATCAATTTTTATGAATTGGGTACACGATACGCATTATACTAATACATATTATATTCTGGTAATTGTAGCATTCAAATTTGGATATCTTTCTCAAAGAAGAGATTTTGAAGCTGAGAGATGCTAGGTTCAGCTTTTCTACTTTTGCAATAAAATGCCCTTCTTATGTTCCCCGCCAAGGCAATTTAGTTGATTGTGGAATTTTTGTAATTGTATTCATGAAAGACCGATGTAGCCTGGACTACCGTTCTATTGATGTAAGTATGAAAATATGTCGTCAAAAACTTCAACTTTTTAGAGCAATATTTTTGATGTTATGTTTGTTATATGCAGTTTGATGCGGAAAAGGAAAGACGCAAAGTTGTTGAATGGATTACAACTTCAGAGCACAATGAAGAGCTAAAAAAGAAGTCCAATCTGATTGAATATGGAAGACGATGATTTTTTTTCTTCTTCTTCTTTTATATCTAATGTATGGAAACCCCTAATGTATTATGTTCATTTGTTTTGTTGAGTTGTAATGACATTTTTGCCAAACGGCCTTCAATTCTTTTTGATTAAGCAGAATCATTTCTGTCCTTCAAATTAATATAATTAAGCAGAAAGGAGTCTTTTGCCCTTCCATCGAATGACATTTTTGCCCTTCTAATTAATTCAAAACACCCCCGAACCCTTTTATTAAAAAAAGAAAAGGAAAAAAGAAAACCGTTTCGGAGCTTCCTCTTCTTCCATAATCCACTCTGTACTCAAACCTAGGTCATTCTCCTCCCAAATCTTCAAACCTTTCTCCCCATTCGCAATATTCACACCATGTCGGCATCAGCGGCATAATCATCACCGGCAGCATCACCAATTAGAGAAGATGTACCAGTTACAGAAAATCCAAAAGCGATAGACGGAGAACAACGGAAACCCTATTCTAAGAAAGTTGCACAAAGGAAAAAGGAAAAAGCTGTTAAACAAAAGAAGTGCAAGAAGAAGTGCAAACAGAAGGTATAACTTTGATTTTATGTTCGCAAATTCTGTATATATTACAAGAAAAATGACATTCTCCGTCATAAAACGCATTTGAATGTTAAATTCTATTCGCCGTTTAATTTGGAACGAAGAATGGAATTCTCCGTCTAACTTGAAACGGAGAATGTCGTTCCCAGTGTTAAAACCCATAAGAATGGCCATTCTCCGACCTAATTTTTTGTTTTTTTTTGTTTTGCAGAAAGAAAATCTGTCAGGAATAAGGATTCAAGACTTTTCCGTTCTACCTTCAAGCCAATGCTAAATCTTATGGAGGAGGTCAATCGAGATGTTGGCCGTTTACCTGAGCCAGTTATTGGTTCCTTGAAGAATACTGGTTTCTGGAATTTTGTCGAAATTTTCTACCAAAACAGAGTCCACGTCTCCAAAGTGGCCAAGGTAACGGAAGGGCTTGAGAATTTAATTGCAAGTTACACAGAAGAAGAAGATGGCGTCGGGTGCTTTGAATTGAGCACCACTGTTAAAATCGCGCCAAGCGTCAAGGATATGGCAGTCATATTCGGTCTACCGCTGAATGAAGAAAGCGTTGATGATGTTTCTTACAGAAGATTGATAAAGGAAAAACAACAGCAGCCCACACCACCAGCATCATTGAGCCTGTGTAGAGATCATTTCACAAGATTGCTGGCTAATACTAAGGGCAAACACTCAGAAGTCACGAATAAGGAAGTGAGAGACAAGTTCTTTGAATTGTTACGACGGCTTCGTGGCGGAGATAACGCTGTTAATCCAGATAATTTGGCCAAGCTAATAATCTTCCACTTGTGCCAAATAGTATTCTTCACAAAGTCTGGCGGTTCAAATTTTTCGTACAGATTCTTGGCCTTGGTAGACAGTGTGGACGTCATCAACAGTATATGCTAGCCAAGGTTAATCCTGGCCTATGTAATGGATAGCATAAAGAGGAGTAGAAGCAAAACTGAACAGGGGGATTACTCAATGGCTTTCCACAAATTGGAAGGTTGCACAATATACTTCCTCTATTGGTTTGCAGAATATAGTAAATTTGTGGAAAGGAAGTTCGTCCCAATTCCTGATTACCCAAGATTTTTCACATGAAATGGGTACAAAATCTCAAACTTCCTCAAGGCCGAATATCACAACAAAATGAGATCGAAGATGATATTGGAAGATCTGGTTATACCTGTTGGGGAAGAAGAAGGACACAAAGAAGATGAGCCACCTATAGAAGAAGTTAAAAAGAGGGAAAAGAAGAACACCAAGAAGCAGGTGGGGATAATTTTGATGAACAACGGATACCACAGCATCATGAAATAGACGCTGTGATGGACGACTCAACAAAGGAATTGGAGGATTTGAGAAGACATCATTCTGATATTCTTGCGCAGAATGAAGAACTCAAAGAAAAGTTGAAAGAGATGGAGGCACAAGGAGCGCAGTTACGTGCGGCCAACTTTGAGAATGCCATACTCAAAGAAAAGCTGAAAGAGCTCGAGGCAGAAGAAGAGCAACAACGTGCAGTTAATGTTGTGATGGAGGGCTCTGTGCATGAACTGGAGGATTTGAGAAGACATCATTCTGATATTCTTGCGCAGAATGAAGAACTCAAAGAAAATTTAAAAGAGATGGAGGCACAAGGAGCGCAGTTACGTGCAACCAACCTTGAGAACGAGAAACTCAAAGAAAAGCTGAAAGAGCTCGAGGCACAAGAAGCACAACAACGTGCAGTCAACGTTGTGATGGAGGGCTCTGTGCATGAACTGGAGGATTTGAGACAGCAAAATTCTGTTCTTAAATCAGATCTACATGCACAAGGTAAAATCTTTTCTATTTCAAATTTCTAATTTGTAATCTTCCAGGAGAATGACTATTCTCCGTGTACTATAACACGGAGAATAGTCATTCTCCGTGTTATTTGAAACGGATAATTGCTATTCCCTATCATTTCGATACTGGAAAAGTTATTCTCCGTGTAATTCCAAACGGAGAATTCTATTCTCCGTATTATATTACACAGAGAATGTCATTCTCTGTGTTAGGTTCACATCATACATTTCATTGTTGTTTGTTTTATTTCAGTGCGAACAACCAAACAACTCAGAGAAATAAATGAAAGGCTCGTTGAGGAGAAAAGGGAGCTTCAAAATAAAGTTGAATCGTTTAATATTGAAGCCAATGAAAAGGATGGGAAAATTAAAGATCTCGAAGCTATGGTTGTAGTACTTCAGAGTGAGGAGTTTCAAGCAGCTGCTGAACTTGCTGCTCCAAGAGAAGTCAGAAGAAGAGGAGGATCGGGGGAAAGAGGTTAATAAAAAGCAATATAGTTGGAGAGGCTAATAAAAAGCGGAAGGTTAATGCCGCTCCGAAATCCCGAGAGAAGACGCCAAAATGACTGAATTAAAGAAGAACCACGTCATACTAAGGGAATGCGATGAACTCTTACTTTGGAAATATGCGGATGAAGAGCTGAAGAAATAATACATCGACATCGTAATTCCCAGAAAGAATTCTCCAAAGTATGTATTCTGAACCCTTTTTTTTCGTTCATTTTTTCTAGACTTTTTTTCACAATTATGTAATAAAAATCTATCTTTATTAATTTAATCTAAACTAAATTTATGTGCAGTGATATGGTATACGAATTTTATCCGGAAAAGGGTGAAAATGGAGTTTCAGTCCAGCTGTCGGCAGTAGACATGCAAGACATACTCAACAATGATGACATGGAGGCTGGCATACTGGACATAATAATAAGGAAGCTGAGAGAAATTCAAGGCAGTAAAAGGTGTGCCTCGTCTAGTTCGAAGGAGGGTGCCATTGATCCAGAAAAAAAAAGCCGACGCCCCAATCACATAAGTGGTTTGCATTCATGACGGCCCACACATTGGTAAGAATTCAAACAGAAAATCCATATTCATGTGTAAACCGATGAAAAATGACAGAAAAAATTACTCATGATATTGTGTATTGTTTTTGGAAAACAGACCACCGTTCAACGTGCCAATGAAGAAAATGCAAAACCCGGCGCCTTTGAAGACATCCAAACAGATTTAGTAGACTTCGTCATGTGTTTGGAGGACGACATAGAGTTGCTATTCATCCCACTCTTTAATGCATCCATCAAACACTATACTCTGCTCACATTCAACTTTATCTCCTATGATTGGACACACTACAACTCGTTGAGGCTAACCACGTACGATACGTGCAAGGTGGATGCAGAATTAATGAAGAAAACCTTAGAGCCTATCGTCAGGAGAAAAGTTGATATGATAAGGGAGAGATGCCCGACGAAGAAGGAGTATGAGAGCAAAGTACTGAATTGTTCTCTAAATTGCCCACAACAACGGGCATCCAACTGCCTCTTGTACACGACGTATTATATGAATATGTTGACGACTCCTCCCTTCGAAATACCGGGAGGAAATGATAAGGAAACTCACAAGAAGATTACAAAGATGAGGTTGTCATGGGCTAAGGAGTTGCTTTCAAGCAAATATTTAAAACGAACCTAGCAATGATATTGTAAAACAACAATGTAATTATGATGTAATTGGGCAAGGAACTTCTGTCTTTTATAAGCTCTGCTTTTATAATATAATCATTTTTGAATTACATTTACATTATCAAAACCATGAAAAGTTTGACTTTTATTTACATATGAAACAACTCGAACTCATGTGCCAAAAGGGCAGTCATTTTTATAATAAGATCTCCCAAATTCTGCCATTTATTGGCAAAATTTAACAACTCGAACTCATGCGCCAAGCTGCAGTCACTTTTATTATCATTAATACCAATGAATCTGCTATTTATATGCCATTAATACCAATAAATTCTTCCATTTATATGCCATTTATTCCTAATGAATCTGCCCCTTCGGATTATATTCTCCGTTTTAGTTGGAACGGAGAATGGAATTCTCCGTTTACTTGAAACGGAGAATAACTTTCCCGTTTAAATTAAATTGTTTGAGGATTCTATTCACCGTTTATTTCAGAACGGATAATAACATTCTTCGTCTGTCTTGAACGGATAATAAACACATTAAAATGTTCATTCGCCGTTTTTATTTAAACGGAGAATGACGTTCTCCGTGTCTTTCGAAATGTAGAATGTTATTCTCCGTTTAGTTTGAAAAAGAGAATGAAGATGAGCTTGATGATAATATAACGAGGTTGGTATGGACTAAGAAGACTACAATGATGAGGTTGGTATGGGCTAAGAATTAGATTTCAAGAGAACTTATGTCTTTTATAATAAAATCCTTTTTGAGTTACATTTACATTGTGATAACCACGAAAAGTTTGACTTTTTGAGTTACATGTACATTATGAAAGTCTGAAATACTACATAAAATCCTACTATCAAGAAAAAAGTTGAATGTGAGCTGCGTGCGGGCATCGCAGAGCAATGGAACTCCTTGAGGCAAAGGAATTCCTTGAGGCAGTGAGTTCCTTTGCCTCAGTGAGTTCCTTTGCTCGGAGGATACACGATGAAGTGACTTGCCTCAAGGAGTCATCCTACGGTTCCTATGCTATAATGATGCACGATGAATACCATCTACCACGTGGACACGAACTAAAAGACGACAGAGAACAACACTCCTCACAGATGAAGCTTTCAATTGAATTCCTTGAGGCAAATCACTTCATCGTGCATCGTCAGAGCAATGGAACTCCCTGAACAAAGGAACTTCATGCATAGTCAGAGCAATGGAACTCCATGAACAAAGGAACTCCGTACATAGTCAGAGCGAATCAAAGTGCGAGCGCAATAAATCTAAACCCACACTCTGTCGGAGTGCTCGCACTTTGATTCGCTCTAACTATGCACGGAGTTCCTTTGTTCATGGAGTTCCATTGCTCTGACTATGCACGGAGTTCCTTTATTCAGGGAGTTCCATTGCTCTGACGATGTACGATGAAGTGTTTTGCCTCAAGGAATTCAATTGAAGCTTCATCTGTGAAGGAGTGTTGTTCTCTGTCGTCTTTCAGTTCGTGTCCACGTGGTATTCATCGTGCATCGTCAGAGCATAGGAACCGTTGGATGACTCCTTGAGGCAAGTCACTTCATCGTGAATCCTCTGAGCAAAGGAACTCACTGAGGCAAAGGAACCCACTTGTCACGACCCGCACCCGTTTTTTTTTTTTTAAAACGGATACGAGACGTGTCCAAGCCAGCCTACGCTGCAGTGTCGGCGGTAGAACGCTGTCACGGCCATGAAGATCAAAATCACAAACAATGCTCATTCACATAATTAATTTAACTTACAATGATTACAAGTTTTACATTTGTAGAATAATATAAACTTGTACAAATAAATGAATGACTACAACTCAACTATCAATCTAGTCTCTAGGCCTTTGTCTGCAAGTATTCCCGTCACTCCCCAAGCTAAGTGAATCCACGGCTAACCTGAAAATGTTGGTTTCCAGTCAGGAATGAAACGAGCACAATCCACTGAATGCAATCTCAATAAAGAAAATGACTATAAAACAAAGGTTAGACATCAATCATGAGTTTTAAAAATAACAGTAAAGCCGTAAGAAAAATCAATAGTAATAAATAGACTCATATACTTTCCACCGTTAGAAGTACCTTTGATATGTGATCGGTCTCGGGACAATTATGCGACATGGTCTACACGGTCTAAAGTTACACGGTCTACAGTTACACGGTCTACAGTTACACGGTCTACAATTACACGGTCTACAGTTACACGGTCTACAGAAAATATTGCAATAAAGAAACATTGTCTACAGAATAATAATCACGAACTACACAGATTAAATGCAATAAATAAATCACTGTCTACACGGTCTACTTTACAATAAATAAATCACTGTCTACATTGTCTACAAGAAATAAATGTAACACGGTCTACAAGAAATAAATGCAACACGGTCTACACAGTCTACACGGTCTAAGGTCAGATCACACATCGTTGGTACTTCTCATTCCCGACTCAACAATTTATAATAAAAAATAATCACATAACTAATGAAACCAACCAATGAAATATAATGAAAATCAATATCGAAATGCAGACAATAAACTGTACTCGCCTGTGGTCCTGTGCTGGTGAAACCGATGATCCAAACCACTCAGTATGCCACTATAGTCAAAACCCGTACAACAGTCCCCGGAAGCTGAAATAAACAATACCAATGATCTCAGAATAGTCCAATTAGCTAGGATTGCCTGTCCTTACGTCCAATTTTGGACACAGGGGCAAAACGGTAATTCGGACAAAACGATGTCCGCCGTTGGACCCGCTTTGTACCAAAAAACGTGCCAGAGTCAACGGTCTCTAAAGTCGTCAAACTACATGTCTACGGATCCAGTTTTCCGATACGAACCCAACCGTATGTCCAAAGTTGGATTCCGGCGGGCCGTGCACAAAATTGCCCGTTGAGTAGGACCGTGGGGCCCGCAAAACGGTGATTTTGTCAACGATCTCAGAATCGGGCCAAACTTGACATACAGGACCAAAAAAATGATATGGTTCTGTTGGCGCAAGTTTCGTCTCGATCTGACGAACGTGCACAAAGTAATTGAAAAATTTGCAAAGAGCACGATACGATGAATTTTGACGGATACGCATCAAATTCGTCGCGCACACGCGACCAATTTGAATTCCGCCAAAGCCCACACGACCACGAAGCTGTTACGCAGCTTTCGATGTCTTCGGTTCGCGACCATGTCGTCCCGATTGGCGTGACGTACGTCGTGTGGAACAATTTCAACATTTTGAAAACAGATTTTTGGGAAACTTTGGGATTCGATTTCTCGACGCTCAGTCGATGAATTCAAATTCCGCAAGAAGGGATTCGAAGCCCTACATGTTGTCTAAAAGTCTCATCAATTAGTTTTCTAAAATTCCTAACTGGTTGATCAGAATCTATCTCGAAACATGAGGGTTTCGACTAGAAAACTGTTCTGATTTTTGAATGGTTTTTCGTCATGTTCGCATCTGTTTTTCTGGGCAACCTAGCGCTCTACTTCCAAAACTATTTGAAGAAGAATGAAGTTCTATAGGTTAGCTTCATACCTGCGCAATCGGTTCGTGAAACGATGGATCGTGGTGTCGGGAATTTGGCTTTGAACAGAGCTTCGCAGGCTGCAACTGCTGCTGCTCCCGCCGTTTGGCTCGCGCGCGCGCGACCCGTTCTCGGCCCGTGGCCGGCCGACGGTCGCCTGGCCGCGTCGCGGCGACGTGTGCCGTCATGGAAAGGTCGTCAGGGGGTCGAGAAGGTGTTGAGGTCTTAGGGTTTTCGAGTTTCCTCGCGGATATATATACGCGGCTGTCGAGCGTATACAGGGAAAGGTCGGGTTTGGGTTAGCCTAGCTCGGGCTGCTCTTTGCGTAAGGGAGGGGTTCCCAGCTCGGGTGTGGGCTTAGTTGCTATTGAGGGATTAGGCTAAGAGCTGCTGGCCTTGTGGGCCTGGCCACTCGGGTGGGGCTCTGTTGGCTTTCGGCCATATAGGCCGGGCTGGTGTTGCTTATCTCATTCTTTTTTTTTCTTATTCATTGATCATCAATTAGTTTTTGTATAAATGGCTTACATGGTTGGCCATGTTATGTGACCAAGTGAAGTATAAATGCTGTTTGTGGGTTAGCAGAGGATGCTCGGATTGGGAATTCAATTATTGGGCCAGAACGTATGTTTGCATGCATGTTTGTTGTTGCAGCAACTTGCAACCATTTTATTGAAAGGGATTGAATTGAATTTCAATTCAATTCAATTCAAACATTCATTTCATTTCAATTCAATTCCCTTCAATTCACTGCTATACTTATATAATCATAATAATAACAGAGGCCATCACCATGCACTTGTTGCTTTAGGCAGTGGTACAAGTCATATGTGGAGGGCAGAGTGTTGTTGTGTACGTATTTACACCCATTATATAATATATATATAATATATATATATATATATATATATATATATATATATATATACACGATATTTATATATCTATATATATATATACGTATTTCTATATACACACGTATACACATACATACTATACGTATATTTAATATACATACATGTATATACTCGTATATACACTTTCTATATTTCAAAATATATTTCTATATATTGATACCTATATATATATGATTATATATATACATTTCTCTCTCTATATATATATATATATATCTATCTGTAGAGCTTTATTTATATAAATATGAATATATATAGTTGTATAACTTTTATTCGACATCCAATAATAAAAAATAAATAAAAAAATATTTTAAAAATTTCGGGAAGGGGAGCTACAAATCTACCCACCTTAAAAATAATTTCGTCCTCGAAATTCTAACTCATAGGCATGCCTAAAATTCAAAATAAAAATGAAAAGAATAAATCCACTATTACCACAATCTTCTCAAATTTAATTCCTCAGAATAGTTTGTATTCTACTCCTAGCCAAATAGCCTCCAGGACTTCTACCCACCTTAGATCACACTACTCCCTTGAAACACGGGTCACTTAAAATCTTATAATCTGCTACTAGTGACTAATAATTCTACCAAATATCTAGGACATGTGGTATCTATAATCTCGTATATCTATAAACAACCAGACATTCAATAGTCAAGCAGTATTATACTATAATTTAAGAATTTCTAATAAATCCTTGACAACATGATCATTCGTTACCTCGGAGTAGGAAGGGATGAGAATTAATGGTACAAGAAGGCAGGGAGAATAACCGAGAATGAATACGAAGTTTCAAATACGGTAGAGAAATTTTTTTTTGATGCAGGTGGAAAGAAAGTTTACGAACCATTAACATATTTGCTAGATTGTGCTACCCTAGTCTAGTAATTGGCTAAATCGAAGAACACTCGTTTCTTAGAGGGGTTTGCAATCCATGCAATACAGAAATTCTGTTCTCGAAGTTCTAAACAACAATTCCAAAATAGGACTGAATTTTGAGAAATCAAGATTGTGAACTTTCCCGTGGTTGTTTAAACACACGAGCAAGGGATAAAGGTGCACTACAAAATCGTTTTGCGAGGTAAGGGTTACGAATGGCTTCACGTTCTAAGAGGTGGAGACTATCTAATAGGTATAAGGACCTATTTCAATTGGTTTGGTTTTATAGACCATCCACGGGGGTTTGTCTCGAGGAGTTTTACTGGGCCCTAATAGGTTTCCTATTTGGATCTCACTCGTTGGTTGGATGAACCTTGGATCTCAATCTATATGAATTGAGCAAAATTCCAAGATAAACTATTTCTACTAGGGTAGAATATTCTAGAATAGGCTTTAACTCAAGTGGTTGAGCTAGTCGCCAGTCAGGTTGGTTAGCTAGGTCCCTAAAGCCTAAAATACGCCTTCAGTGACTTTGAGTTTAAGTAGCACATGAGGTCTCAATTGGGTGGCACACTAGTGGCATGTGCACAGGGGCTCCGAGTAGATCACAACCATATATTGGGTCGAAGGAATGGGGTCGCGGTTAAGGCTCTAATGGAGGTTGGAAAGTATACCGGTACTATGGTAAAGGTTATAACTAGTTCTTCTAACCTGAAAGTCGTAGCACAAAAATAGAGTACAAGGGGACGGGTTTGAGTGGGACATGATATACTTAGTTGAAGGTGGACTCGTCTAGATCTTACATGTAAAGTTTGTTGGAAGATAACAGTTGGTCCCGTGCTCCGAAAATTAAATGACACGGCCGGAACACAAAATGATCTAAATGGAAAGTGGGAGTCCATGGCACTAATCATCATCCTATGGAAGTTACTCTAATCAATCGAAAATCCTCGTATATCCCAAAAATTTTAGGAGGCTTACAGTCTACCCACCTTAGAAGCTAGGATATGGTTTTAGGAATAATGAGGCTAGAAGAATTCCAAAAGTCCGGGTATGGTACCTCGACTCTTGTTAATAAAGAATAAGGCACGGCACACGGAATACGGTGGATATAAGTCAATTCGAGGATCGTTCCTCCATAATTGAAAAACGAGTGTGTACAATGACACATGGTTGATAAGATAGAATGACCTACTCGTCCATAGTATACAAGAGTTATCGACGGGGTAACCAACTCTAAGGCACAAGATTTCTAACAACTGAGTCGTGAATTTCTATTTGTGTCAACCTGCCAGAATATCGTCACAAGAGTTGTAGTGATCGTGTATTGCTGTTGACAACTGGTAGATCATAATATGACAGGGTATTTAAGCTATAGTATTGGCTAAGCTAGTGACGGTGGTGTTCCAACACTAGTTAGGTCTTAATAATAAAATTTACATAATTAGAGTAATATTTGTTGGAACACAATCTCGGGATGAGTGTCACGGTAAATGATTACCCTATTGTCCACTCATCTCATGTCTAACTGTGGGCTTCGGTTGAGGAAGGGTTGGTTCAAGGCTTAAGGGTTACTAGTTAAGGCAAGCTTCCAGCAAATAATTTGAGACTCACAACATTTGGTTTCTTGAGAATAAGTAGTCTCCTAGGTTGGCATTTGGTCAAGGGGAAGGTCCTAATCATTCTCGGACTCCAATGACTAGAAGATCAAGGTAGTAGGTTTAGGGTCGCAGAGAGGACGAGTAACTTAAGGCGAGGTTCTAGTCACCTGGCTGGCCGATGATAACTACACTTGTGTATACAACTACCATAGCCATGGGGGATACTCTGTATCTCTCTACCATCACGAGCTTTCGTCTTTCCAAATCGGTGAAAGACAAAAACAATAAAGAATTCAAGGGAGATGTTACTATATACAATTTCGTGATTCAAGGGCGAACATATAATTCAAGAGGAATTGTCAATGCAGTCGTGGATGAGACCCTAGGGACATCTATATCTCAATTCACGTAGGGTAATTAAATAAAGTGCGAACCAAATGCATCATGGTTGATCAGACCATAATACACTGATTCTGATTAGACAATAAGTTAGTGGGCGTCCCCAATAAACATATCTTGAATCAAGCTCGATAAAGAGTAAGCTTGCAAAACTAGGCTGTGATAGCAACATTGGTCAAAATAGTCAAATTACAAGTACGCGAGAATTTGAAAGGAGTTACAAGTAGTTTGAGTTTTGTGAGAATCAAACCTTACCCGGCGTTCTTGCTACTCGGTTATCCTACTATCTTCTTATCCATAATGCCTTGGCGACTAATGGGTTATGAACCTCTAAACTCTATATTCTAGGTAAACCTATTGGCGTCAAACAATATCCTCGTCGATAGGTCATAAGGACCACGGAATGCTAGATCGGGAGACACGCTACCCAAACTCACAGAACTTCTACTACTATTGGCTTCGGATCTTATAGAACATACAGGGCACTGTCCTATCCTCCATGGTATCCCAAACTTGTATTCATGTTTGAAGTCATTTCACCGAGAGTTACGCCTCGCCCGTATACTCGAGCTGTGGTAAACCCTTGGATTCATGATTTCAGGGTGCTATGCTTTTCGATACTCTACCTTATATTGGCACAAGGGTTACGGTCAAAAGAGGACCTCTAGCCATAGTTTTAGAAATATTCTATAATCTATATTTTCTTAGACTAATTTCAATTCTAGGGGTCGTGTCTCGCCAGCGCGCTACTGGCTGCAGTGATTCCTAGTCTCCAAAATTTAAATAAATGGCGACAGTGCGCTGCTGTCCTGCCAGTATGAGTTAACTAACATTCTCGTAATTATATCTGTAAATAAATCCCTGAGCTTCTAGAGATTCAAACAAGTTGACTAGGAAATAAGACATAAATATTTGTCCTATCAGTCACAATCTTTAAATAACAGATTGCACAGGGAGGAACAACCTGAAGACAAAGAACTACAAACATTCTGGTATCTCTTTCAGGTGTATTCGAGCCATGGAAGAAAAATTTCGGATTAGTCTACCACGAGATTCACATTTGAATAACCGAATCAGGAATTATAAAATATTCCCTTACGGCAAAATAGGATTTTAAATCGGCAATTCAGACTAAGATATGGTGACGATATCCAAAGAGGCAAGAGAATGAATTGAATAATCTATCAAGGTTAGATCATCAATTTTATGAAGCCCTGCCTTATCAAGGGAATACTCTATCCAAATTAGATTACATCGTCATATCAAGAGATAATAATGTACCTAGGGATCTGATAAACTATCAAAATTAATAATTCCTTATCTACATTGCATGGCCTAGAACCCATCGGTGAATTTGTATAAGGGACTCCTAGTCCTAGTCATTCTCGTAAATTAAATTAATTTCTAATTCGTGAATGAGCATTTCCTAGTCGCAGGCTCGCAATAGTACAACTAACTAAAGTACTATCACGAGTTCGCATGATTTGCGAAGACTGACCTGCATGGGCCACCACAAAAACTTGTCACGACCGCACCCATTTTTTTTTTAAAACGGATACGAGACGTGTCCAAGCCAGCCTACGCCGCAGTGTCGGGGTAGAACGCTGTCACGGCCATGAAGATCAAAATCACAAACAATGCTCATTCACATAATTAATTTAACTTACAATGATTACAAGTTTTACATTTGTAGAATAATATAAACTTGTACAAATAAATGAATGACTACAACTCAACTATCAATCTAGTCTCTAGGCCTTTGTCTGCAAGTATTCCGTCACTTCCCAAGCTAAGTGAATCCACGGCTAACCTGAAAATGT
>JANAVB010027481.1:60000-88248 GCA_029216955.1 Iris pallida | reverse complement strand
TTCCTCTTCGCTGCTCCGGCAGACCCACCCTGCGGTGGCGCCCCCGCTGTACTGGCCACCCCCCTCCGCCCCTGGCTCGGTCGTGCCTCCACGTCGACGTCAGTGGCCCCGGTGCTTACGTGCAGCCTTTGCGGTGGCCTCTTGTCTCCATTTTCGGCGTTCAGCATCCCGGCGATGCCCTCTCGGCGGGCCCGTCCTCGATTCCCCCCCCCCGCTGGCACGTTCTGGATAGCAGGCGTCCACCCATCACGTCTTCCCACGTGGGACTGCTCCCTAGGGGAAACTCATCGGCAACGGGCGTTGATGCGGTCGTCTGCGTGCCCTCGATCGCCCCGCCTGCCCATTCTCCTGCGCAATGTTTTCTCCATTCGCTTTGCGCAGGGAAAGCCTTCCCCTCTGATGTGGGTTCCTGTCCAGTGGAGACCCACGTGCTTGCTTCTCTTGCACGGTCAACGGAAGGGGATGCTGATCCTTTTTTTTGGCGCAAGAGATTCTGTTGCTCCCTTGGGGCAGCTCGCGGACCCCCCACGTGGAGGATCCTTCTCCCCTCTTGCGCTGTCTGGTGAGCACGGTTTGGCCCCCCCTTAGTGCTGTTGGCGCAGCGCAGTGTAGTTCGCGCTTGGCGGCACCCCCCCCGTGCAGTTTTCAGTGCAGCGCGCCCAGTCGGTTGGGTCCCTCACCTCGCGTGGTCTCTCTCATCTTGCCGATCCTCCCCATCCTCGCCTTCCGGACCCAGTCGGTAGTGGATCCTCATCCTCCCCGCCTCCGGCCTCGGCGCAGCGGGTTCGACCCAGGTCGTTCCCTCGTGGCCCAACTCCGTTCACTCCCGGTTGGGGCAGTCTGCCCCGACGCCGCCCCCGTCCACTCTGGCCGCGGTGCTACCTCCTTCTCCCCCTCTCCTATCCCCGCCTTCGGTACGTCTCGTAACGTCCCCTTGGTCAGCCACTTGCTGGGTCAGGCCCTGGTTCCCCGGGCGGTCGCCGGAGTTTTCTCCCCCTCAGGCCTTTGCCTGCTCGGGGACTCCCTTGGCGCAAGCCTCCTTCCCCCCGGCAGTTGCAGGAGTGGGCTCCGGTAGCATTCTCCCGAGCTCCTCGGCAGACCCCCTCTCCCCTCGGGCCCGTGCTACCCCCTGGCTTCCAGTACCCTCCCCAACTCTTTGCGGACGCACTGAGACCTAATCGGATAAGGGCTGTTCCGTGTCCGGTAGCTGAAGTGGTCTTGCCTGAAGTCAACCTGACGCCTCCGCCGGATGGATACCCTATCCGGGTCCCCTTCTCCTGCGAAGAGATCCGCTCCCTCTCTTCCCCCTTCATCAGGACTTTGGTTCTCAAGTTCGGCTTCGGATGCCCTAAAATTTCTATTGTTCGGGAAGCCATCTCTCGATGGGGTCTCTCGGCGTCATACCAGATTGCTCCTCTCGATCCCAAACACATGCTTCTCCATCTTTCCTCCGACCAGGACTTCAGCAAAGTGTGGATGAAAGGCATGACCACAATTGACAATCAGCTTGCCAAAATTGTCAAATGGTCGCCAAACTTCAACTCCAAGATCGATTCGACCATCGTCACCTCCTGGATCATCCTCCCCAATCTCCCCCTAGTTTGTTTCCTGCTGTATCCCTCAAAGGATCGCCAGCGCATTCGATGCTCTTGTAGCCATCGCCGAAGAAACAAAGAACCTATCTAAATGTAACTATGCAAAGATTTGCGTAGAGCTGGACCTCACAACCGAGCCACCCAAAGTGATAGAGATAGAACTCGGTGATCATTCATTCAGTCAAACGCTGGTCTACGACAACAGCATTATTTTCTGTCAACACTGCCAGATGTGCGGCCACTCTTTACAACACTGCTTCCGCGCTCATCCAGAACTCAAGAAACCTGCCCTCAGAAAAGTGCGCGATTCCGGAGCAACACCTCCATCCCTTCCCGTAACGCAGATCCTACACATCCCCCAACCTCTGGCTCGGAGTTCCACCAACCTTCTCGCTTCTGGATCAGCACCCACCCCTTCTCGCGCATCACTCTCCACAAGTCCAGCGGAGCGATAGATGAAGATTCTGCTGACGGCGTCAGCACGCTGCCGGTTCCTGACTGCCTCCCAATACCCTTATCCCCCTCCCTCGGATGACTGCTATCCAGAGTCGCCTACCTCCGGAGGCCTCCCCAACCCCTCACCACTCCCCCACCTTCCGGTCTCGACATAGTCCCCCTCCATAACCCCCCTTCCGTCCCTCCCTTCCTCGACGCCCAACCCCAACACTCCTCCTCCGTCGGTCTCAGATCTCCCTCTAACGGAGAGGTGGTCGGGGCTCATTGCTCCGCCACTACAACCCCCCTCCTTCGATCGGCCAGCGTTCCTCCTCGCCCTCCTCCCCGCTCACCGGAAGATTTTGGCAGGCACAGCAAGCGGGTTTCCTCGATCGAGACAATCCTCTCTGCGCTCTGTCGGAGTGTGAAGACTATGACATTTTCCTCTCAGCAGCCGCAGTCGCCGACTCGAGTTCAGATCGGACTCTAGCACCGGTCAGCAAAAGCCTCAAGAAAAAGAAGAAATCCAAGAAACAAAGGCAGCGTACGCGATGACCACGAGATCCGTCGCAAAGCTGCAAACCCCCTACCTCCTCCTTTAATGCCTAACATTCTTTCTTGGAATGTTCGAGGCATTGGTAACAAACAGACTATGAATCGGATCATCAGTCTGACCAAATCACATCGAATCGATTTACTTGTCATCATCGAACCCAAAATACCTCACAGAAGAATGAAAGAAATCCAACTCAAGCTGGGATTCCCTTCCGCTATTAACGGTTGTCACGACATCTGGATCTTCTTCGCAGCCGACTTCCGCTTTGGCATTATCATCGACTCCCCACAAGCCCTCTCCTGTTGGGTTGAACATCCTGCCTTCAAGACCCGCTTCATCCTGTCGGCCATCCATGGTAGCTGTAGCATCACGGAGCGTAAAGTACTTTGGGAGCTTCTGTCGGGCCCCTCCATCCCGCACGATGATATGCCATGGCTTTGCATCAGAGATTTTAACACGGTCTCTTGCAGAGAGGAAAATCTGGTGGTCGTGACCCCCCTCACTCGGCCATGGAGGACTTCAACAACTTCGCGCTATCCGCACATCTGTCCGACATCCCCTTCTACGGCAACCAGTTCACTTGGTCAACTGCAAGACGGTTCTGTAGGCAGTACTCCCGCCTGGATTGTGCCATGGTCAATGACTGTTGGACGGATTTGGGACTGATCAGTAATCTGTCACACCTGAACTCCACAGAATCTGACCATTCCCCCTCCTTCTTGAGATCAACATCACTCATAACCGCATCAAAAAATCCTTCCGCTTCCTCGACTTCTGGTGCCACCACCCCCTGTTCATGTGCATCGTGGAAGAGGCATGGGCTTCTGTCACTCATCACGACCCTATCATCAGATTTGCTTCCAAACTTAAAGCTACTAGAAAAGCCCTTACGACCTGGAGCAAAATTGCGTTCGGGGACATTTTTCAGGCTATTAAGGACGCGGAAGACGATGTCACCCGTGCGGAGATCGATTTCGCCCTATTCAATTCCCAAGAGAATCGCACCTCTCTCAACCTCGCTAAGGCCATCCTCAAATCCAGAATCAGGGTTGAATCTGAATTTTGGAGACAAAAGGCCAGATTATCCTAGGACTTGGTGGGGGACAAGAACTCTGGCTTCTTATACAAATGCGTCAAAGGACGCAGAAGCTCTCTCAAGATTCACCACATCCGCGATGATAATGGTCAAATTCTTGACAATAAGAAGAATATTCAGATGGCAGCCACGAACTATTTCTCCAACATGTTCGCCAAAGAGGCCGTGATTAAAGATGACGGATTCCTGTCCGAGATCCCCTCCCTGATTAGCGAAAGGGATAACGAAAGCCTCCGCGCTCCCCCTCCGTCGATGAGATTAAATGGCAGTGTGGTCCATTAATGCCAACAGTGCCTGGGCTCCGGACGGATTCAACGGGGTTTTCTTCCGCTCTTGCTGGGACATCATTCGGTCCGACCTCGGGGATGCCGCAAGCGCTTTCTTTCAAGGTGCCACTTATCCGAAATCAATATCCTCCGTTCACATCATCCTCATTCCCAAGAAAGACAATCCGGACTCCTTCAAGGACTCAGACCGATCAGCCTCTGTACTTTCACAAACAAAATTATCTCTAAAATCATTGCCTCCAGAATGTCGGACATTCTCCCCAGAATCATATCCGAAGAGCAAAGCGGCTTCGTCAAAGGTCGTAATATCTTCGATAATATCCTTCTGGCACAAGAGATGATCACGTATAAAATTCCCGTCCAGGGGGAACGTTGCCATGAAACTGGACATGGAAAAAGCTTATGACCGCCTTGATTGGAAGTTCATGATCTGGGTGCTCAGAGCCTTTGGTTTTTCGGAACCTGTCATCGACATCATCTTCAGATCCATCAACAACTCCTAGTTTTTCACTGTCATAAACGGCCAATCTCAGGGTTTCTTCAAAGCTACCCGGGGAGTTAGACAGGGGGACCCCCTCTCCTCCATCATTTTTATCATCACAGCCGAAGCCCTGAGTAGAAACCTCAAAATCATGCCGCAATCTTCCGGGTTCCAACACTTTCACACTACGACCGGCTGCCCTCTCATTACTCATCTGGCGTACGCAGACGACATCCTCATTTTCTCCGCTGGCACTATTGGAGCCATCGAGGTGGTTATCAGAACTCTTGCTAAATACACTCGCTGCTCTGGGCAGAAAATCAACAACAGCAAGAGCGTAATATACACCCATCACAAAGCCGATAGAACTCACTCGGCTGTGCTGTCTTCCATGACTTCCTTCTCCATAGCTTACCCCCCTTTCCTGTACTTAGGCTGCCCGCTGGTATACGGTAGAGCGAACTCTGGAATTTTTGAACACATGATCAGCAAGATTCGCCAAAAAATTGCGGGCTGGCACAACGCCACCCTTTCCCCCGGGGGGAAGTTAATCCTCATTAAGCATGTTCTATCCTCCATCCCCATATGCATACTAGCGGTTTGCTCGCCCCCAACCAAAGTGCTTCATTCTATTGAATCCATCCTTGTAAATTTCTTTTGGGGTCATCTCGAGGAAAGAACAAGCATCACTGGGCCAGTTGGGCTACCATGGCCAAATCTACTGAAGAGGGTGGTCTGGATTTCTGTAGGCTTGCCCACATGGTCGACGCCCTCTCAGCTAAATTGTGGTGGAAAATTCGCTCTGAAAACTCTATCTGGACCAGGTTCATGCGTGCGAGATACTCCAAATTCTATCACTTAACCGAGGCGTCTGCTAATAACAGATCTTCCGTGTCGTGGCGACGCATCATCCGTAGCCGTATCCTCGCGAAACCACACTTTCGTCTGACCCTGGGCGAATGGTCATTCGCAGGCTTGCTAGGAACGCTGGTTGGAGATTGACATCCTTAGGACCAACGCGATGACTCCGCCGCTGTGCGAGATCCGAGATTTATGGGATAATGACGCGTCTGGGTGGAATTGGGGTAGGGTGCGTGATTGGCTTGGCCCGGCAGCCGAGGCGAGCTTGGGTGCTTCTAATCTGTCGATCAATGACACTCAGGACGTGCTCAGATGGTCTCCCAACTAGAGTGGCGTCTTCACCCTAGCTTCAGCCAGAGCCATCCTCAGAGACATTCAAGTCATGACTTCCCCTTCCGCCAAGTTTTGGCACACGTGTATTCCGGAAATGGTCCATTCTCATCTGGCGTGCCGTGCGTCAGAAATTCCCCACGGATGATGCTGTTAAATCCTTCGGTTATAGTCTGGCATCCAAATGCCACTGCTGTGTTGATCACCATCCTGAATCCGTCGAGCACGTTCTGCTTTCTGGGGAGTCTGCTTCTCACATTTGGACCCTCCTTCACTGCAAGTGCAAAATGGTCCCCACAACCGGGGCATCAACGATCTGCTGGCCAGCTGGAACACGTCTCACGGGCATCAGATCGTCGCTGCTATTTTTCCATAAATAAATTAACTTTATTTATTGTGTTTTTGGGAAAATTACAACTATAGGAATCCGATCTAGAAGACGATCGCTTTATCCCTTGGACGATGCAAAGAAGAAAAGCTCTCAAAATTTTAACAGCAAGTTAGATATCTATGTATCTGTACAATAATGAGAAAAAACTCTATTTATAGAGTCAAAAATAACTAAAATGATAACTGTCTTCACAGCCTGTGCATAGTTAAAAATCATGCAGGATTTAACATACGCAAGGTTATGAGCAGTTACTGGACGTGGCCTGTAACTGTTGGACACATGGCAATCATGCATGAGTCGTGTGCAAGTTACAGGACACGCGGGCGAGAGATCAGTGGCATGGCTGCCACGTACTCCAATTTGATGAAATCCACACAAACTTGTTGAAGACAAAATTCACACAGACTAGGGTCAGAAAGCTTCAAAATCTACGCAGACTTGGGGCAGGAAGCTTTAGAATCCACGCAGACTTGGGGCAAAAAGCTTCAGAATCCACAAAGATTGGAGCAGAAAACTTTAGAATCCACGCAGACTTGAGACGAAAAGCTCAAAATACATGCAGACTTGAGGCAAAAGGCTCAAAATCCACGCAAGCTTGAGGTAGGACTGCCAGCTGTTTGATTCAACGTGCCTCGACTGACACAAAATCTCTGACAGTGATTGCCTTGTCAGTCGCATTAAATGACAATAAACTCTTTTGGTACGCCAACTTGATGAAGGCTGAGTCTTGTTGAAGAAGATTTTGAAAGTCACGCAATAGTCGGCTGTGATCTCTCGAGTTCCGTGCATATGTAGCATACGAGGAGACATTCTTAGACTGTCGTGCTATCAGTCATAATGACACTCTGACAAATGATGAGCTGTCTCCCAGCGTAACTTTTAAATATTGTCCTGATCAACTCAGCGTGACTTTTAGACTCTGTCTTGATCAACTCAGCGTGACTTTTGGACTTTGTCCTGATCAACTCAGCGTGACTTTTAGACTCTGTCTTGATCAACTCAGCGTGACTTTTGGACTTTGTCCTGATCAACTCAGCGTGACTTTTGGACTTTGTCCTGATCAACTCAGCGTGACTTTCATTTTTAAGGCCTACAAAACCCCCTTCAAAGTTTTCGAAAAATGATAAATTATTTCGAAATACTTTGAAATCGAGATGATAAAATGAATTTAGTCACACTGAGATGACTTTAAAGAGAGATTTACTCCAAATGATTGGGCTGTTAGGATTCTGTGCAGTTAGGATCCCGTATCAAGCTCCTAACTCGAGGCAAATAATGATGTGCCGTTTGGAATTCTTCATGAGCCTATAAATAAATCATAGATCATTTCTTTTCTTCTTTACTTGCTTTTTAGAGAGAGAATCCGCAGAAGAGAACTTCATCTTCTCCGACGAACTTCTTCTTCCCCGACTTCTTCTTCCTTTTTTCAGCAGCAACGGCTCCCAAGAAAATTGATGCTCAGGCCAAGGGGAAAGCCCCTGCAACTTCCTCGCGCGCCACCATTGATAGACTTCTCGACACGAAGTCACGCATCCTTCTATACAACGTAAGTGATGGGAGGATACGAACTATTGAAGATGACTTTAATGAAGATGAACTCCATATAGAATTTTTAGGATCTTAAAATAATGAACTTCGAAAATATATCCCCCTTCTTAGGGCAAAGGATATTAATAAAGTATGCCCCCTCTTTAGGGTTGGCCATACTTCACATCTTCGTGTTTACGAAGCCTGTGTTTCACGCAAGGAGCATGGCTCTCATGACTCTGCGTGATTTTTCATATTGGCAGAAATATCCATGTTGAAATAATCACGCAGCTTTCATAATGACTCTGCATGTTTTTTTTACATGTTGGCAGAGATGCCAATGTTGAATTATTCACGCAGCTTTCATGATGACTCTGCGTGATTTTTTCATATGTTGGCAGAAATGTCCATGTTGAAATAGTCACGCAGACTTCTGAGAGTCATCATCTGGATAGATTAGTCTTGATCTGTCAGCTTGTTTTTTGTCATTTTCACTTAAATGTGATTCTGGCAATGTTGCGTGACTTTCATCCTAATCTGTCTGGACTTTGCGTGAATTAATCATCTGCGTGAATAAATCACTCAGCGTGTCTTGATAATAATCTGTCTGAAGTCTGCGTGACTTTTGAAATTTCCTTCGAAACACTGCTATACATGCATAAAGCTTGTAGACATAGATTTTACTGAAATATTTTGACCTTGACTTTTTTATTTTCTGTAGTAACATTCGAAGTGAGGAGGCAGATTATGAAGGGCACTTGAGTTTTTCATTTAAACATGATTTATCTTATGTGCAATTTCCTCAGTTTGATCTTCCAGAAGCCAGACTGTCATTATTGGCAAATCAAGACCATACAACTCTACTCTGCTTAATGAATGGACAACCCTTTCAGAGTCTGGATTTGGTGTCCCATAAACCAGCATTTTTGTTCGGGGATGCCATAGCACAGAAATCACAACCGAAGGGCATCAGAGAGAAGGTGTGCTTCTACTTCGAAGGTGATGTAAAACAGCCCATGTACTGGCCGAAGGTTTCCAAGGCTTATCTATCATGAGATTCATGCATGCCAGCTATCCCAGAAAGATATCCTAGCATTTAACAGAATATCAGCAGGCGAAGGCGAGCCGTATCATTTACAGGAAGGAGGGATTCTTCAGTGCCCCAGAGAATCATGTATCAGTGTTTCGGGGTTTGAAGCCAGGATGCATACCACCCGAAGACTCATCAATATTGATGCCATTCAGAATGCCCGTTTTCATAAACGAATTCATGGCAAACAAGAATGCATTCTACCCCACCGATTCGACGCCGAGGATGAACGGCTTAATGAATCAGGAGAACGTGAGATGGAGGACTCTGGTCCATTAGGCTTTGGAGAATTTTGAGACTGAACTGAGGAAGATAAACCTTTATGACGCCATCGTCAATTCATCCTACGGCTTCAAGCCCAACCCCTTTCTGTTCCTGGCATTGGTTGAGAGGTATAACCACAGGACGGGGACCTTTATGACTCCTAAGGGGGAGATGGGCTTCGCCCTTCATGAGATGGAATACATCTCGCATCTGCCTTCAGGCTCACTGCCGTATGAGGAGTATGTTCCTACGACAGAAGAGCTGAGCTTTCTGTCGGAGAAGAACCCAGAGATGGTATATCTATTTGAAGAGATGACGTGCCATTTTGGTACATGTGCTCTGTATTACAAGAGTTCTAAAGATGAAGCTGGCAACCACATTCAGAAATGGATGTCCTACCTTTTCATGAACCGTGAAAAGGATGAGAAAAAGATAAATGAGAAGAGATGGTATCAGATTAGCAACTTCAAACCTCTCTCTGAAAGTGAAATCATTTATCTATTGGAGAAGTATGACTGCAAGGATTTCACGATTACTGAAGACTGGTATGAGTTCAAAGCTGGAACCACCTTCAGCTCTTATGTGAGGCAGAGTGGAAAGGTTCTGTCAAGGAATGGTCATTTGGCTGGATTCTTATCTCTTTGGCTAAGAAAATTCGTCGTTCCAGGCTCCAGCTCTTTAGACAAAATACATAGAGGCGTTATCTTTGCAGCGGTACGCCTTATGTATGGTTACAAAATAGACTTATTATCGGCGATGACCTGTAGGCTGAATGCAGGTCTTCGGAATTTTGTAACCAACATGCTATCTGATCAGAGGAGGATGACTGAAGAATTCCCAAGGATAGAGATGCCCTTCACATATCTATATGGTTGGCTTCTCCTCCATCATGACGGTCTAATACCTCCGGGAGCAGGAGGGAGTGGCAGTCACTTTTTGGAGAGGTACTCTGGAGAGACTTTCTGGAAGGTTCATACCCTTCCAGAATGCAGAAATGTCCTGAATCGGGCATCACATTAGTCCATCCAATGTGTCCCTCCACCATTGGATTATGAAAGCATGCCCTTGAATATGATGGACGGAGATATGGGGAACAGGCTAGATGATGTAGCCTTTCAGTGGTTGCAGAGAATCCGGCCCTCTCATCTAGTATACCGTCATGAAGAAATGACGTATCTGGAGCCGTATCTACCAAGCCGATTTGCCAGGCAATTCGGATATGACCAACTTCACGTTGGGAACGCCACCACTTGCCTTTCTGCTCGTGGAGGGCTTATTGACGGAGCTCGGGCCTGGAGATATTTTGCGGCGAGAGATACAAAAGCTGTATTCTCTATGCCTAATCCTTTATCTAGCACGGGGACGAAGATGCTTTACACGTATGCTCGTTTCTATGTTTCTTCGAGCACCTTCAAGCCGAATTTCCATCCGAAGACTTTTGTTGCGGAGGTTGACCCAGCTCCATCGAAGAGGTCGAAGAAGAAAACTATTATTCAACAATTTCCTCCAGAACCCAAGATGAGACAACGGAGGTTGAGCCCCTATATGAATTATTCCAGGAGGGAAATTTTCCTGATGAAGTTCTTCCTCCCATATTTGTATCCCTTTCTAAGAGGAAGAGAAGTGATGAATGTGAGACTGTCTCCAAAAAGAGTACTAAGTCTCAGACATCTAAGAAGAAGAAGAAGGGGGTCTCAGTAACTGCTACTTCCTCTTTAGGCGACATCTCAGTTGACGAAGATGACGCCGCCGATAAAGACGAAGATACTGATGAAGATGATGCTCCGTTGATAACAAGGAGGTCGAGAGGCAAGTATGTCAAGAAGTCCGTCAGCAAAATGAAGGGCAATGAACTCCTAGAAATGATTATGGTGGAGGAGCTTTGCCAGAGATTAATGAAGTGACTTCTACTGAGAAAATAGAATCGGATTATGTGCATCTTCGGGCCACTTCAACTGAACAGGCTGAAGTAGAGTCTGCTCAAGCTCAGGAAACAACTGCTCCGACCACAAGTGGAGTAGCTATTGAACCCTCAGAGATGAGGATGATCCCATTTGAGCATGGGACAGAGGGCGTCATTCAAGCATTGGATGACCAGATTGAGTACTATGAAGAAGAACCAGCCCCAGAAGAAGTTGTGGAACAACCGGGAGTTCCAGGAACTCAGGTTGAAGAAAATATTTCTTTGGCCAGAGGCGATGAAGACGTGCCAGCATCTGAGCCATCAGCTGCTGATGATTTGTTGAAGAATGTATGTAAAGATATTATTCTTCAACTGATATTTCAGAGACGACTGAACCGGCAGCCAATACTGAACTTGCTATCATCACTGTTCCTGAGACTCATGAAGATGTGAATATCATTGACTCTGAATCAGAAGCTCATCCTGAAGATGGGGATAAAAAAGAGTCTGAAGAAGAAGAAGCTGAAGGAGGAGAAGACTGGCATGCTGGCACTTCTACTCCTTATGATGAGGATAAAGTCAAGGAGAACAGAATGGAACTCAGCCCGAACCTGCTCAATCTCCGGACAACGCTCCAGCACCCAGTAATTCTGGAGCTGGAAGCAGCCACATGAAGCAGGTGTCAGATACTATCATGGACCGTATGAGAAGACGCGAGACTCCCTCAACATATCGAATATGAACCTCAGCCAGGTAGAATTTTATTTTAAATTCTGTTTCTGCTGTTTCTTTTTCTTATATGCTGATTATTTTTTTCTTTGACTGTAGGAACTGCTGCAGCAATGAGTTCGACTCATGCTCCGCTTATCCAGGCTGATGCTGATGAAGGAGTTCGCACTTGCCAACTTCTCCAGTCGCACACACTTCCGTTCCCAGGATAGAGAACATTCAAGCTTCTTTTTCAATGATGACGACGACTCCTGGATTTGATACTGGGCTAACAAGAACTCTGGGAATGTATTCAGAGATCATTTACTCATATCTAGATACATATTCCAGACGTTTCTTGAAGGATGAAGCTATGCCCTTTTCTGATCTTCGAACTATGGTTAAGTTCCCGCTCATGGCGTTGCGACATGCTGGTTGCGAATCTCAGTGCATCTTATTCGAACATCTCCTGGATGAGTTAGAAATAACTATCCGAAAATACTGAGAGACTAAGAAGGAAGACATTGATTCTTTAACGGTGGCTGAGATCAGTCAATTAGAGCAAGAAGCCCAGTCCCAGCAAGCTGCACTAGAAGCATTTCTTGCCTCTTCTTCTAAGAAATTAGTAGAAAAGGGCGAAGAAATATTAGCTACTCGTCAAAGTAGAGCTTCTGGAGAAAGATAAAGCATCCAAAGCTGAAGAGCTGAAGAAATTGAAAGAGGAGTTGGCTCGCATCAAGAGCGAATTGCTGTCATAGAAACAGAGCAAGCTGAGGTTACTGCTGCTTTATATTTCTGAAGCGAACGCTGTGAAACTCTTCAAAAGGAGCGAAAGCAGATGCAGGCGGAACAAATTAAGAAGTCAACCGTCGCCAGTTTGCTATTATTATTTTTGATGAACAAAATGTCACAATTAAAGCAGCTGAAAGAGTTCGAAAAACTCATGAAGAGAAACTGAATGCTGTTCTAGATCGTATCAGGGAGCTAATAACTCCTAATAAGTGAATCTTTTTTATTTCTCTTGTATTCAATGTTTTGATTCTGAATGAAAACAAATGAAAAATCTTGATTTGATTTTTGGTTTTGCTGTTTTGTAATGATATATTCGTAGAAAATATGTTCAGAGGTAAATAATACATGACATATTTCAATAGAATAGAATATACAAACGAACTTTGTAATTCTATCAGATATATTAAACCAGAAATGATCTTAGTTTAATACTGATTACAAAAAATAGAATCCAGATATAAAAATATCCTTGAACTCAATTTTTCATGATCTTTAGACTCGAAATCAAAAGACTAGATATAATTAAAATATGATACTAACATAAATGATGAATGATGATGAATCGTAAATGTATGTGGGATGAACGAAAAACCGATAAATAATGGAATGAACGAATAAACCGTCAAAATGAATGATAATGAACGGATGAACCGTCAAATGATGAATGAACGGGTTAACCGTCAGATTATAATGAACGGGTGAACCGTCGGATGAATGTGATAAATGAACGGATGAACCGTCAGGCATTAATGAACGAGAGAACCGTCGGATGAATGTGTCGCTTCATTATTTGAGGAACTTATGCCTATAAATATAGTAAAAATCTGTCAAGAACGAACCATTCTACTCTTCAACATAAAAATGTCATCTGAAGAAGCATCCAAGAAGACTGAAATCACCCCAAAGGTTCAGAAGGGTACTGAAAAACACCTGCCGATCCAGTTCAGCCGAAGGAAGTAGAAGCAGACGAAGGGTTGTCTGCATCCAAGCCACCACGAGACATTCTAGACTTTCTGTTTGATCCAGGAAGGACTGAAGAAGAGGAAGCCATGAGGATGCTTGCAAATTCCTCATGGGTTCCAGCAAAGTTCTCAGCTCTTTTGCTGATCGCGTTTTCGAAAAGGACGGCAGCGGTCCGCGTCCAAATGTAGAAAAGGTTGATAGTGATCTTCCTTAATATCATGTACTATCATTCATGATTAAAATAAAATAAAATTTTATTTATAAACATGATGTCTGATGATTTCTAAATATTTACATTTACACATAGTATTTTTTTAAGGAATTTGCCATTAATAGGCATCATAACATTTCGACCATCCAGTCCTGAGAGTTGATAAGCTCCATTTGAGAAAACTCTGCTCACAACATAAGGACCTTCCCATTTTGCATCGAATTTGCCTTTGCTCATATGAGTCATAGTTATAGGACGTCTGACTGTTAGAACAAGTTCTCCTTTTTGATACGCTCGAACTCTGACTTTCTTATTAAAAGCTCTTGAGATTCTAGCTTGATAGAATTTAATATTCTGTTGAGCAGATAATCGCTTTTCATCCAGAGCTTCTAATTCCTGAAGTCGAAGACGATCATTATTTTCGGCAGTGAGTTCATTAGCGATTGTTATCCTTAAAGAAGGAATTTGAATATCTAATGGAAGAACAGCTTCGCAACCATACACCAGAGAGAAGGGTGTACATTTAGTAGCATTACGAACTGTAGTACGATAAGCCCACAAACATTCACCGAGTTTCTCACTCCAATTATGTTTGTTAGTGGAGACAAACTTATTTAAGAGTTTGATGATGGTCTTGTTGAAAGCTTCTGCTAATCCGTTAGCTGTCGGATTATATGCGGTAGAAGCCACATTGTTGATCCGGTGATCGTCACAGAATCGAGTAAACTTCTGGCTGACGAACTGTGGTCCGTTATCATGAATAATGCGTCGAGGAACACCAAATCTGTAGATGACGTGGTGTTTGATAAAGCTGATGACATTGGACATCTTAACTTCAGATAAGGAATAGCTTCGGCCCATTTGGAGAAATAATCGGTTATTGCAAGAATAAACCGATGACCTTTGGATGACGGCGGATTGATCGGACCAATAATGTCCATGCCCCAAGCTTCGAAGGGCCACGATGCTGCCGTTGGATGTAAAAATTCAGAGGGTTGATGAATAAAATTCGTATGATTTGACAAGCTTTACACTTTCTTGCATATTTGATGGCATCTGATACCATAGTGGGCAATAATAACCCATACGTCGAATACGTCTTGAAGTTTTGGTCCAGGTTGATGTGCTCCACAAATTCCATCATGTGCTTCGCGAATGATTTGCTGAGCCTCATCACCGGCAACACATCGAAGAAGTAAACCATCATAAGCTCGACGATATAAGGTTTTTGTAGTATGATTGTAATAGAATCTGAGTGATCTTCGTCTGATAGATGCTGTCTCACTCGGATTATCTGGAAGAATATCATATAATACGAAATCTAAGAAAGGAAGTCTCCAATCTTTATCCGTATTCTGAGTCTCAGCCGAATTATTGAAGATGAATTCCATGCTAGAATCAGATGAAGATGATAATGATTTACGCCTTGATCCAAATCCTCTTGTTGCATTGACATCATGAGATATTGATTCTTCAATGTCAACTGGAAGTCCTAAAGTCAGGTTATTTTCAAGATGAAATAATTCTCGATTGCAAACAACAATCATTTGTTGCCGTCTAATCGGAATAGCTAACACTGCCGCGAGATTAGCAAGAGCATCAGCTTCTGTGTTACATGCTCGCCTAACATGCTCAATAAAGAACCCTTCAAATGAAGAAGCCATAGATATAGCCGATCTATGATAAGGAACCATATCTTGATAGCGAACTTCGTAAGTGCCCCTTATTTGATTGACAATGAGTTTAGAATCTCCATACGCTTCCAAATGTTGAATATTTAGATGTTTAGCGAGTTGAAGACCAATAAGCAGTGCATTGTACTCAGCTACATTGTTTGAACATGGTTGATCGAGAGAATAAGCTCTTTGGATAGCAAGACCTTCTGGCGACACAAGAACAATTTGACCCCAGCGACAATGTCACCATTAGGACCTATTCTTGAGGCTCCATCAAAGAATAGACGCCAAGTAGGATCTTCTTCAGCAATTTGGTTTGAATCTAGGACTTCATCTGGGATTTCATCATAGAGTTTTGAATTCTCTGGAATTGAATGAGCAGCCAGAAAATCAGCTAAAGCTTGTCCTTTGACTGATTTCTGAGGGATATAATGCATATCATACTGAGCAAGTAAGATTCCCCAGTTAGCAATCGAGAATTCAAAGCACTGGGTTTCTTCATCATGACCCGTATAGGATTGATCCTGGAAAAGACATGAATAGTCTGGCCAATGATATAATGTCGTGTCTTTTGGACAGCAACATCAGGGCTAGACATTCTTTTTCTACCAGTGAATATCGAGGTTCAGCTCCGGTCATAGTACGACTGAGATAGTAAATGGCTTGTTCATGACCATTTTTTTCTTTTGAGCGAGCAATGCCCCTAATGAATGACCCATCGCTTGGGTATATAGGAGGAACGGTATTCCTGAGACAGGAGGTGCCAATACTGGAGGGCTCATCAGATATTGTTTTATATCATCGAATGCTTTCTGACATTCATCATTCCAGACAAAAGAAACACCTTTCTTCATAAGTTTATTGATTGGTCTGCAGCGTCCTGAAAGATTAGAGATGAATCTCCTGATATAAGCGATCCTTCCTTGAAATCCTCGTAGCTCTTTTAAGGTGCGTAGAGGACGCATCTTTTGGATGGCTTTGATCTTCTCGGGATCCACGTGTATACCTTTAGAGGTAATGACGAAGCCGAGAAATTTGCCACTAGAGACGCCTAAGAAGGACTTAGTAGGGTTCATCTTTAATTGATGCTTGCGCATTAGATCAAATATAGTCTTTAAATCTTGGATATGATCCTCTTTTTGTCGACTTTTGACTGCAGTATCATCAACGTAGCATTCGACTGTCTTTCATAAATATTTACGGAATATAGTGCTCATAGCTCGTTGATAAGCTGCTCCTGCATTCTTGAGACCGAACGGCATAACTGTATAACAGTTTGCACCGATCGGCGTTCTGAAAGAAGTGTTTCTCGTCATCTGGAAACATTTTAATCTGATTGTACCCATAATACCCATCCATGAATGACATCCGTTCGAACCCACTGGTATTATCGATCATAACATCAGTAATTGGAAGAGGGAATTCGTCTTTAGGACATGCCGCATTGAGATCGCGAAAGTCTATGCATATTATGATTTTGCCAGTCTTTTTAAGAACAGAACTATATTAGCTACCCAATCAGGATGTTGTTCCTCTCTAATAAACCCAGAAGCCATGAGTTTATTAACTTCAGCTTCAATTGCATCCATAATGTCTGGACGAAATTGTCGCTGTTGTTGTTTGACCGGTTTAGCATTCGGCATGATATTGAGTTTATGAGTTGCGATTTGTGGATCAAGTCCTGGCATGTCTTCATAACTCCAAGCGAAGACGTCGATGTATTCACGAATAAGTTTGATCATGTCTTTCTTATCAGTTTCTGAAAGACTTTCACTAATAATATTGGTTTAGGGGATCCCTCTTCACCAACATCTATTTGAACAAGTTTGTCTTCAGTCGGAGGTTCTTTTTGCTCGAATCGGAATTCCTATTGATTATCTAACCTTTGGGCCCATTGTTCTGATTCAGGAGAGATTTCAAACTCGTCTTTGTTTTCATCATTTTCTTCAGAACTGTTAATGGAGACCATGTTGGAAAACAGAATATTGTAGTGGAAGTCACCGATACTTGTATCAGAATCCCAAGAGGTAGTACTGAAAGAATCAGATCTCTTATCTTCGTCAGATTCGGGATCTTCATGGACAATATTGATAAAAGGAGTAGGAGCAATATAGCCTAGTCCGTATTTTGTCCTCCCATATTTCAGAGGAGGAATCCGAACAGGCATTTTTCTTCCTTTTCCATTATTGAGGCCAGTTCTGAAGTCATAGCCCATATTTTTAATGATGTCTTTAGATTGCTGACTATAATGACGTAATTATAATCTTCCAGTATCATCGTTTTTGTCATCATCTTCTAAATCAGAAGGATTCTGGGGCCCTTTGTAGAAGAATATTGGAATATCTCCTGGCTTTCTACTGGGAACCAGAAAGTATGAAGATGGTACTGATTCTAGGGATATGTCTGTATGAATAGTTTGTACAACTCCTATGGTTATTGTGATCAAGTCATCTAACAAATGTAAATAACTATGAACATAATTACACACATCAACATACTGCAAAGATGGAGACTTTTCATTAAATTTAAAAGCAGCAATATTTACATTGGAAGAAGGCTGAGCCTTAGAGATCTTAGCCAAATCAATGACTAAAGGAGGAGAAGAAGAACGAGAAGAAGTTTTGTTTTGATTAAGATCGATAACAAATGGCTCAGAAGAGGTGAGCTCCCTTGAAGCCTGAGATGGAAGAGTAGTCCGCCCTCCAACAGGGATTACCAGAGTATTCTGTTTTATATGTGAGATACAGAAACTGTAGTGCGCCCACTGATAGGAATGATCAGTGTATCTTGAGTAGACGACTGAGGTAATGGAGAGATCCGTCCGCTCACTGGAATAATGAAAGAACTTTCTCCAGAGGGTTTAGGAGATTGTTGCTGAGTAGATCGACCTTTAACAGGAATTATTAAAGTCTCACTTTACGAATCCTCTTTCTCCATAGCTTGTATCACCCTTGTATACTGTTCTTTATACATCCGAGAATCATTAAAATAAGCTTCAACCCCATGGAAAGGATTTATATCAGCAACTTCCTTTTGTACTCTCCCATTGCTGTCAATGTATTTAAAACACTGATGAAGAGTAGAAGGCACCACATTATTTTTATGAAGAAAGGGCCTTCCCAAAAGAAGATTATAGGATCCCACGATCTCAATCACATAGAAAGTAACTTTGGATCTGAAATCGCCTATCTGAAGCTTCAGATGAATCTTTCCCAAAGGCTCGCTTCGGCTTTGATTGAATCCCAGGATAGTAGTAACTGTCTTGAAAGCTTGTGAAGAGGGATTTTTAGTCCATCCAACAGACTCTTTGGCATTATACTTATACAAACCATGGATCAATGAGGATACGATCTATCTTCATCGTATCGATATAACCGGTGTCATAGAGAGCCGATCATGTCGATTATCCTCCAGTAGCATGTCGTCTTGTGTAAAGGTGATATTTGGGATAATCTCCAATACACTGTTGCAATATAAGCAAGTGGCAGGTTCTGCATCTGGCTTCTTTAATTGTGCAAGACAAGAGTCAGCCTGAAGAAGTGCCTCACTTAACGTCTCCCGAGTCTCTTTAGAAAGACGTAGAAGTTCAAAGAGGGACATTCTAGCTGGAGTATTTGCAAGTTGAGCTAGAATGTCGAAATTATAAGGCTTCTGAAGCCCGAGAGGAGGGGACTTCTTGATTGGTTTATCAAATCGAGCCTGCTGTTTACCTTTCTCAAGAGCCGTAGGCTTGGAAGGAGCAGGTTCGACTGGTGCAGTTGAAGGAGCAGGTGCAGTAGATGATTCTTCCTCAAGAGGAACATTAGGAGCATCTTTGTCAGCAGGAGGGTATCAGGAGTATCTTCAGGATTCTTGGAATAATCCTTTAGATAAGGTTTCCCTGTTCTAGTAGCACCAGCAAGTGCTTCTTCTTTATCTTTTGATTCTGTGTCGGAAGTCGACCCGAGAGAAGTCATATGACATGACTTAATCTTTCCAGCCTTCTTGGACTTTCGAAAAGTAGTCTTTTGAAGAAGAGGAGATTCAAAATCTGCCACTAGATCAGGATGAATTCACATGATTTCTCCTGTTTCCATAGTGATTGGTACTAATCCTTCAGATTGTGGAGGAGGAATATTTACTATTTCAAGAGTTGTCTTGGGAATAGGAACAATTCCGCTTTCAAGAAGTTGAGGAGGGAAATCCTCGAATTGCATATAGACGACGTTGGAGGTGACGATCTTCTCTTTCGGAGTAAGAGTGATAGCTCCAGATTTAATCATTTCCTAGATCTTTTCTTTCAGTACATAACATGTACGAATTGTGTGACCCAACATTCTGTGGTATGGACAGTATTTGGGATGATCCGTCTTACCAGCTTCGTCAGGTTTCTTGATTTCAGGTAATTGTATTTTATTACCTTTCAGCAGACATTCAAAGATACCAAGGACATCATCGTCATCAAAAGAGTATTCTTCTTTGGGGCGAGGTGCTCTTGGTTGTTGAGTTGTAGAGGCAGGAGGAGTTTGAACAATCGATGCATCTTTACTCTGAAGATTAACTTCAAGGGTTTCTTTTCCCTTGCGAGTATTGGTTTTAGCATTATTGTTAGTACTTTAACCTGTTTCTTTGGGTTCATCTGCACTCCTAAACCTTTGAAGGTTTCAGCACCAATTTCTGCAGCTTTGGCACTAACTATGAAGGAAGGCCAATCTTGAAATTGCGTAGATCCTGTCCACATGCTGATAATTGGCAACAAATTTGATTTGCATGTGTCGATGGTAACAGCATCAGGAGTTCCAAGTGGCATCTTCAGAGCTTCTCTTTGAAACCGTTCAATGAAATCCTCAGTAGTTTTATTATTTTTCTGCTTGATTCTTATAAGAGCAGACAGTCATGTCATTGAGCCCTTCATAGAACCGTTCAAGAAACATTTGTTTGAAACCGGCAAATGAAGTAATACACCCAACCGGGAGACTCCTATACCATTCATAAGCCGTTCCTTTTGCGACAACCGACGAACACCCGAGTAAGGAGGGCGTCACTTGGTTACAGTTGGTCAGTCATCACTTCAAAGTGATTAATAAATTGACTCAGAGAAGTGGTTCCATCATAGAATGAGATAGTAGGAGGCTTGTATTTATGAGGGTAGGATACTTGATTCCATTCTATCGGATAAGGTTGCTTGATGCCTAACCTTTGTAAACCATCCTTCTGTTTGAATGCCTCGATTGAGTTTTGAGATTCCTCAATTCTTCAGTAACAACTCCGGAGGATTGTGGAGTTGTAGCTTGTAGAGAATAATTGGAAGGAGGAACAACATTATAAGCACTACCCCCGCTCCAAAGAGACTAGGATTGGTTGAGCTGGTCCAGGTATTGTTGTCTGTTGGAGGAACATGTACTGGACTTACACCAGTGTCAATTGGTATGGCATCTGTACAGTCTGTCGATTTTGCAACTGGGTGTCATGAGTTCATATATCGACTTCATAGTATCAGCCATAGATTTCATTTGTGTTCCAAAGAAGCAATCCTTTGGTCTTGAGGAGTCACTGAAGAAGAAGGTTCATTGTTCAATTCAGTATTCCCATCCACCATATATGTTGTGACTGTACGAGAGATTGTTGATGAATTAGTGGATGTTGTATGTTCTGAATCACTGCTTTGTGTATCAAAGTCATTTGTAGGAAATTACCCTCAATAGGAAGAGGTGGGAAGTTAGATTCTCCAAGAAATTCAGAATCATCTTCAAAATCAAAGTCCTTTGATTAGAAGCCATGACTCTTGATCTGGTGCCTCTATATACTCCATCTGGACTATCAGTTCTATCCCCAGTACCCCGAGAGGTCATGTTGACAGAAGCAAACAGAGGTTCATCTTCATCAGGCATAGGTTCACACTGAATCCGATTGAAGACAGATTGTCGTTTAGTTTGACATCTGCATTACATTGTGACTCTCGGTTGGAAGTCACATTCATGATCAACATGGTCATGAACCATTGATTGATATTTGCATTGAATTATGACTCTTGGCTGGAAGTCACATTCAGCATGATCCATTGATACAGAATTATTCCTTCTTTTCTATTGAAGGTGTTCTCGTAAATCTGTCTGTGAAGATTGAGGTATATCTGAGAATATTCTTTGTGTATTTTTAGGAATATATTTCCGGTTCTTGGGTTTTGATGGCTCTTGATTATATAGAGAGTGATTAATCTGAGCCACATAATTTTTAGCATACTCTGCATCCGGATCTCTTATTTTCATATCCGATTGGTGTGGTTGCTTAACACCAGAAATACTTCCCAAATGGATTTGATTAAGTTTTGTTCTTAGATAGTTGGAGGCAACACATTGGTTTTTGAAACTTGGAGTTTTCCTTCCATTGATCTGGATATTTGCAGAGAAGGAAGAGTTGAACCATCCCCTTGATTAGGATTTGGTAACAGACCCTCTTTTATAAACAAATTATGTGCCCAATTCGAAGAAGTCGTAGAAGAAGACATTAAGAAATGTTTCTTCTTAGACTTATTCAAGTTTTGAGACATAGAATGCCCATAAGGAAGAGGAGTCAAAAGACCATCTCCTTTTCTTTGACTAACAAAATTGTCAGTCAAAGTTGTTCCTGAAGTAAACACTACAGGAGCAGAAGAAACCACTAAAGAGTTATTTCTTTTCGAAGGGACTTTGGGAGCCATTTGTGGAGGAGTTCTAACAAGACCACCCCCAGTTCTAGCAGAACTTGGCAAAGAAGATAGTTAAAGAGCTATTCTTCTTAGATGATGTATATGGAATACACGCTGAAACAGACTTGGTTAAAGAACCAGTGCTGTTAGCGTGACTTTTGAATTTAGAATTACACGCTGGAACAGATTTGGCTAAGGAACCAGTACTGTCAGCGTGACTTTTGAATGTGAGATTGCACGCTGGAACAGATTTGGCTAAGGAGCCAGTGCTGTCAGCGTGACTTTTGACTGCTGTCTTCTTCGAGCACACAAGAGCGTGCGTGCTTACAGTAGAGTCTTTGCCAGTGTTAGGAGTAGACACTGTGGCAGAAACTTCACTATTGGTTGCCAACAGATTCTTAGGGACATAGACAGAGCGTCCCTTTGACTTGGCAGTGGTGATGGAGGCTGAAGTAGGCTTGCCACCCTTAGCCCGCTGCATTTCTTCGTAGGCGAGTTGATCGAATTGGATCGATATCACCTTCTTCGTCGAGCCGATTGACGAAGTGTCGCATTGAGTTGTTGCCATCTCAGAAGAGGAGATGGTTTTCCCCAGCAGAGTCGCCAATTTGTTTTCCATAAATAAATTAACTTTATTTATTGTGTTTCTGGGAAAATTACACCTGTAGGAATCCGATCTAGAAGACGTTCGCTTTATCCCTTGGACGATGCGAAGAAGAAAAGTTCTCAAAATTTTAACAGCAAGTTAGATATCTATGTATCTGTACAATGAATGAGAAAAAGAACTCTATTTATAGAGTCAAAAATAACTGAAATGATAACTGTTTTCACAGCCTGTGCATAGTTAAAAATCATGCAGGATTTAACATACGCAAGGTTATGAGCAGTTACTGGACGTGGCCTGTAACTGTTGGACACATGGCAATCATGCATGAGTCGTGTGCAAGTTACAGGACACGCAGGTGAGAGATCAGTGGCATGGCTGCCACGTAATCCAATTTGATGAAATCCACGCAGACTTGTTGAAGACAAAATCCGCGCAGACTAGGGTCAGAAAGCTTCAAAATCCACGCAGACTTCGGGCAGGAAGCTTCAGAATCCACGCAGACTTGGGGCAAAAATCTTCAGAATCCACACAGACTTGGAGCAGAAAACTTCAGAATCCACGCAGACTTGAGACGAAAAGCTCAAAATACACGCAGACTTGAGGCAAAAGGCTCAAAATCCATGCAAGCTTGAGGCAGGACTGCCAGCTGTCTTGATTCAACGTGCCTCGACTGACACAAAATCTCTGACAGTGATTGCCTTGTCAGTCGCATTAAATGACAATAAACTCTTTTGGTACGCCAACTTGATGAAGGCTGAGTCTTGCTGATGAAGATTTCGAAAGTCACGCAATAGTCGGCTGTGATCTCTCGAGTTCCGTGCATACGTGGCATACGAAGAGACATTCTTAGACTGTCGTACTGTCAGTCATAATGACACTCTGATAAATGATGAGCTGTCTTCCAGTGTAACTTTTAAATATTGTCCTGATCAACTCAGCGTGACTTTTAGACTCTGTCTTGATCAACTCAGCGTGACTTTTGGAATTTGTCCTGATCAACTCAGCGTGACTTTTAGACTCTGTCTTGATCAACTCAGCGTGACTTTTAGACTTTGTCCTGATCAACTCAGCGTGACTTTTGGACTTTGTCCTGATCAACTCAGCGTGACTTTCATTTTTAAGGCCTACAGCTGCCGCCGCATTTTAGGTTTTATGGAAAAACAGAAACAAATATAGATTCAAGGACCGTCAATTCCAGCCTCCGAAATTGTACAGAGAGGTGATTCGACAAATCTACAAAAGAATGAGGTGTTGCACTCACACCTCGAACCAGTTTTGGGCTGCTCTAGACTGCTGACTAGGGCTCGGGGGTGAGTCCCTCGGGAACTCGCCGTCACTGTTAATATTTTGTGTTTTATACCTATTTACTGTTTTTTCTACTTAGTTTACCAAGGCCTTTTGTGTTTTCGCCTATGGTACCTGCTGTAAGGCTCTCTTAGAGCCCCTCTTCTATTTCAATAAAATTGCTTCTTCTTCTTCTTCTTCTTCAAAAAAAAATAAAAATAAAAAAAATAAAATAAAAATATATATATATATAACTGACCATCAAGGTGTTAAAGTAGACTAAATTTATAAGGGATTGAACAAATGCTTAGAAATTAGGCTAAGGATGAATGGTCTGAAACATTAATGTAGGCAAAAGGGGATGATACTAAGGAGACTGAATTTATAAGGCAAAAGGACAGGACATTAGGGTCCAACTTGTAAAGTTAAAGTGAAAGAAAACCTACATGGTGACTGAAACATGCCTTAAATCAACCTGGCCTCTCCTCTCTATCTGGACTGAACACCTACTAAACTATATGCAGGACAGTGGTCTAAAAGAAATGAACTAAACTGGTGTGCAGGGAATGCAATAGACAGTATACTGCAAATGAGTGCAGACCACATACCAAATCAAAATACATTACATATATACAAGCTATATATATTTAACCCTCATCACCTCAACTCTACTCAAAGTCTAATAACACCTACATCCTACCATATGCATATCACTCCAATGAAGGGGGTAAGATACTGTAGGGTGTATTGGGACAGAACAATGTTTGTAGCATGGCTGTACATGAAGATGCAGAATAATCATATGTAGGACAATGATATGTAGGACACATACATATGGAAAATTGAACTAATGCTTAGGTAGAGGCTTTTGAAGACTAAACCAACAATGAAAGAAAGGGTTTGGACATGTATCTGGACAGATGGGCTAAACAGGTATCATCTGTATCTAAGAATGTAAGATGGACAGAAAAAACGATCAAGGAAGAACTCTTATTAACAACCCATGTTATATCCCTAATGTATACAACGGTCCTAAATGGACTGAACAATCATGCCCAAAAAGGTTTAAACTCCACTATAGGACAGGTACTGCAGGTTATAATGAAGGGTATTACAAGGCTATCAAGTAAGGTAAAATACTAGAGATGCAGTATGTCACCATGTACAGAAAGTAAGGATGAGTGCAGACCTCTAATATGCATGATACTAACCTTCTAGATATGTAGAGCATGCTAAGGGGTTGATGGTTATATTGGTGAGTCAATAATTGGGGTCTGAACATTGGTCCAGTGAAATCTATGATGCAATATGGAGGTAATGAAATATTGAGTGCAGTGAACAACTTGTACAAGTCTGAACCAAGGGAGCAGGGTCTCTAATAAAGGGTCTGTACACTGCCTATAAAGGTTGATCAAACATGACTGAACTCAACACAAGGAGAACTTAACTAAGATAGAAAACTGGACCAATATAGGCCAAACAACATGTCAATACCCTACACAACAATGACCTACAGATACCAACCAAACCCATATCCCATATGCCAATATCATCTGTAACCTACCTAATATAAAGACCTCTCAGTCTTAGGTGAAACTACAAATACACTCAAGGATAGGCTCTGGTCATGGGTGCCTTACTGGGAAGGCTAAGGGAAATTAATAATAAATCATCAAGGCTGTAAGTCATACTAACATCCTATATGGTAACTGGTAGGTATTACAAATAACGGAGGAATCGTCTACAATGGGTTACTATTCTAACACCAATGCTAACTATCATCTTTAGGGCATAAACACTCTACAAGTCATCATATCATTACACTATGAAAGAACTACATATGAATAAGCTCTATAAAAACTAATATCCTTACTCTTAAGTTATTTGATGATGGAATACAATTTTATAACAACAGAAAGGTATTATAGAGATGATATGTTTAAAACCCTTCTCAAGATACAATCTGATAATCATATTCGTCTGTCCAAAATTATGTTACTCAGAGTCCTCGCCATGCCAGTAAGCAAGGCTGCGATAAACGACAAATTCCATAACTGGAGTTTGTACCTCTACAATCATGTCATCTGGAATTCTTGCTATGCCGACTAGTATAGCTGCAAGAAATTTCAAATCTCATAACCAAGATAGTACATCCGAAGTCAGGTCTCTATGTTTTCGCCACGCCAGCTAATATGGCTGCGATAAACTGCAGGTTCCATAATCAATTAGACGTTTTACCATCCCTGTTATTCCCGTCAACATATGTTATCAGAAAAAAAAACATAACTCAGGCAATAAAAATTCATCTCGATAGAAAAATCAAAATCAACAACGATCCGTCAAAAATCATATTCAATAATCAAGGAGTGAGAGCGAACAAAACAAGGGAAATGATTTCAAATTGAAGTTTAAATAAGATTCTCAAGGGTCATCCCAGAAATCTCTCAAGGAATCCTAACTGTGATTGAGTACCTTCAAAATATATCCTAGTCCTACTGCAGGCTGTAGTGATATTCTAGTTCGAATACCACTACATAAACTCGACTTGTATGGGCCACCACTAAAAATGTATCATGACCCGCACCCTAGAGTAAGGGCACGAGAAGTGGGTACGTCCAGCCTACGCCGCAGTGTCGGAGGTAGAACGCTGTCCTAGGTCAATCATCTAACAATATAAGGTACCTGTACAGTATATACACTCCGAATGGAGGTGGCATAGCAGAATACAGTCTCAATCACATCTAAGGCAGAAAACGATAAGATAAATAGATATGAAACGAAATCCACAGAGGTACAAATAGATAGAAAGCTTTAAGTGTCTAAGATAACACAAATACAGAAAATATCCCAAATCTCAATACAGTAATCTATAGAGTGTAAATAAGTACAACTGAAACTACTTAATGGTGTGTCATCCACTGCTAAGGGGTCCTGCTGCTGATCCAGGTCACAACAATCCTCTAGGGTATCCCATAATACGTGGTACAGAGCGCCTCGTCCTCATCCTCTGTAATATTTTCAACAGGTCCAGTCAGGACAGGATCGAGCACAATACATCTCATAAAAATCATAATAGGTTAGGAAATATAAACATGCTAGAGAGTAAGATACATGAAACTGAAAGAACAATATGATGTAAAAGAAGACTGTAAGTAAATATCTACAATATATATAGAGAACTAATCAGTGCTAGTGATTCAGAGTACAAGATGAACATGTGAACAGCTGGAGGGTGATTCATGACTATACTAAGAGGTGATTCATGACTATTCTACTTTGGAATTATTCACATGCTCAGTTCTACTCCTCCTTCCCCAATTAATACACAAGGATCCAGTCAAGTTACGTTAAGATTCATGACTATACTACTTGGCCCATAAAGGGTGATTCTTGAATAGATTCGTGAAGGCTCTGTGATTCATGAGAGTACATGAATCATAAGCCGATACATAAAGATTCATGATAATAGAAGCATGAGATACATGATGTAAGTGAAACACACGAGACATGAGTATCTGATGCTCCCGAGGGGGATAACATCTCATGAATGGATCCATATAGTACTAATCTGTGTTACCAACGTGTCAGCATCAAGTAAAGTAATCTAAAGTAGGAAATATAATCCTAAAAATGATACACTACTAAAATACAGCAATTTAGCGACGGACTAGCGACTATCTTGTGATAGACTACCGTCAAAAGGCAATGGATAATTTTTTTATTTTTTGTGTCAAAATCAGTCGCACATCCGTCGCTAATTTGACGATAATTTAGCGACGGATTGATCTTCATCGCTAACATGTCGCACATTGTGGCGGCAAAATCTAGAAAAATTGGCACGATAAATTAGCGTCTAACTAGCGACGGACGTTTCGTCGGAAATCTAGTGGGTATTTAGCGAATTCCTAGCGATGGATATATCCGTCGGTAGTCCGTCGCTAAATACTGTAACCTAACTTAATTGAACCGACGGGGGGAGGGAGGATTTTTCATTCCCCCCAAAACAACTCTCTCTTCCCCCTCTCTCTCTCACCTAGTCCGGCGGCTCCCTCTCTTCGATGGGTCTCTCTCTCCGGTGCTCTCTCCGACGACTCTCTCTCTCTCAGGTACGCTCTCTCTCTCCCCTATCTCTTTCTGTTTAACATATAGGGTTTCGGGTTTGGGGGGGTCGACTGTCGCTGGGGCCAGCGGGGTAGAGGGAGGGAGTTGGGGCAGGGGTGAGGGTGTTGAGGGCAGGAAGCAAGGTAGGGTTTAGGTTTTGGGACAGGGGTAGGGTTTCGGATGGGGGGAACAGCTGTCTTGGGGGCCGGCGGTGAGGGGGGAGAGAGGGGGGCGGGAGGTGGATGGTGTTGGGTGCGGGGCATGGTAGGGTTTAGGTTTTGCTGTCGGGGTGGGTAAGGGGGAGGAGGGTGGGTGTTTACTGTCGGAGGGGAGGCGGTGGGGTTAGGGTTTGCTGTCGGGGGTGGGCTGTCGGGAGTGGGGGTAGGGGAGGGGGGTTTGCTGTCCGGCGGGGTAGGGGAGGGG